>OZ036014.1:8415899-8423399 GCA_964035015.1 Corallium rubrum
ACGGAGGTTCTTGGGTAAAAGATACTGATTGCTATTGTAGCAATCACAAAATCGAAGGCCTCTCTCCTCCGCAGAGGCTCTATACCGCGCTAGTAAAGGTGGGAGTGGGCCGACGAAGATCAAATCGAAGGCTGAATGTGGTGCATACTTCACAGAGGTGAACATATTTACGATCAGGACAGTTGTCACTCACATCTGATCGCTATTAAATTACAAAGTCAGCCAGTCTCTTTCGAAATCTACCAACAATGTGCAAAACACCCTCATCAAAAGGCAAAGCTGTTCAACTTTTTGTCCAACTTCAAAAGCAAAAGGAACAAAGAACTTACAACATGCCTCACGGCCTCACTCCGTCACACGGCTAACAACTCACCGGAAGTATGAATAGTAGCGGAAGTAAAAAGTGCAAAAATGCAAAATCATGGCACCCACCAAAAAGGAAAAAACCTCCGAAAAGACCGAGCCGAAACCTAGACTCGGCCTACCACAGGTAGCCCGAGTACCAAGTTTCACACATGGCTCAATGGTTAGAGTGTCTGGCTAGCATTCGGAATGTTGTGTGTTCGAGTCCCATCTAGAGCTGAGAGGTTTGTGAGTATTTTTGGGAAGCACGGATGGCGTGTGCTGTTAGCGCGCTACCTCTCACCACTGCTACTGCAAGTTACGCCCAGTTGGACGGGGATAGTACTTGGATGGGCGACTGCTTGGGAATGACCCCGTTGTCGAGCTTGGATCTCATGTGAGTAGAGTTGTAGTTGATCTCTCTTGTTCTTCGAAGGTTTTTTCCCGGGTTCTCCGGTTTTCCTCTCTCCGTAAAATCAACAGCTACATCTTAGCTGTGATCCATGTGATGTCCGAGTGGTGATCCGTGTCCGAACTGTGTCGTATGGCGTATGGTATAGCGGCTGCCTGAAGCGCCTCTGATATGCCTTGACACGGCCACGTTGATCTGCGTCCTTCGTAATTCATCGGCTGGCTACGAGTAAGGATGATTGACCCCCAGACCTTTATCACATCTTCGCTGTAATTCGTGATCTGAACTGTGCCGTATGGCGGTTGCCTGGAGTGCTTTGGTATACCTTTGACACGGCCACGTTGATCTGCGTCTTTCGCAATTCAGCCAGTCCTTTATCCTTTAACAGCTTCACGACAGCTTGGACAACAAGAACTGAGAAAACTTTACAATCTCTAAGCTGAAAATCGTATACTAATTAGCTTTATTATTTTTAATCATTTCTAGATCTCAATGTTGAACAATTGCAATTACTTTTGCTCGTCTGGCACAACTTTTCTAAAACACAACGAGACAAGATTCTGGTATCGTGCATTCGCGCTTTGCATGATATTTCTAAGGACGTTAACCTTTGTGACAAAGTGCCTCTGTACTCTCTTCGACTGCTACTAATCCTCGACTATATCTTACATCAATACAGTGGACATCCCAAAGACCTATTAACTCAAGTATGTAATTACTATATAGTAAGGCTAGATTAACTACTCTCTATTCCTTAAAACACAGTTACTGTCGAACACAATCTATATAGATATGACTTGTGCAGATACAACAACATGTACTACTATCTTTGGAGTATTGCAGGCTGAAGGGGATGTGATAGGGTTAATCGATGCATGACCGTAAGGTAGCAAGGCTGCTCCTTGAGCCTGCCCAAAAGATTAACAAAGACGTAACCTAGAGCCTGACCACAAAAAACTTACGGTAACCCTTCTCCCATCCCCCAGCATGCATGTCACCTGTACAGTGTACAGGGAGAGTTACCTTGAATTCCGTTACAAAGCCTAGACTTCCCAAGTACATATAACCAGTGAATCTCCGGTGTTCGCTCTAGTTCTGTAGCATCGTTGACACTAAGCGACTCCTGAGTTGGAAGAGGGTGGCCCGGGGTTGTTAGACTGTTTCTAGTCAGTCTCGGCATCTCTTCAAGGCTTGGAGAACTGAGACTAATGCCAGACCTCGATCGGACTATGCTTAAATAGTCCCCTAATCACGTGATCGGTCGTGCGCCGGGCCTAGCCCCAACCCCCAGTGGACACCCATACAAATACGGTATAGTCGCTGTTAACCGTATTTATTACATAAATATATTATACTGCCGGCATAAATATGTTTTTGGCCCTTAAATATGTTAAAATTAGCTTTGAAAAGGGTCAAAAACATATTTATGCCCATTAACATCAACTGTATTACTATTATAATAATTTTAATGGGCATTTAGAAGAAAATCAAAGACAGTATACGGTAAACAGTGCCGCCTTCGCGTCGGCGTGTATTTCATTGCAACAAATATTTACATAACTCATAACTTGACGTGTTTGTAACTTGGCAGAAAAACGCAACATTTGTCATCAAAACAATCTTTGCTCCAAAGTATTGACAAGAAAAGTATACAATTCCGTAAACAACAAACCAATAATGATTTAGAACTGTTAAGGTAGCAATAGGGTTATCCGGTATCGTTTCGTAAATCAGCTGGCATCGCGCCGCTATTAAAGTGTCACTGTGGTGAAAAATCGTCAGTCTTTTTTTGATCTTATCATAAAGTACATTTACAATAAGGATGAACGGCGTTTGTGGTTTGTAAATATCTCATCTCGTTCAAGAGATATTCACGTTTTGGAAATATGCAAATTATATGGTTGATGACGTCATTTTCTCCAAACGAGAGAAATGAAAATCGTAAAATTAGGAATATCTCTATAAATAAACAATAGAAAGTGCTCAAATTTTGCATGCCTATAGTATTAAATAAAATACGTTTTACTGTGGAACTTTAGTTGTTTTCGTGGAAACTACTGGTTCCTGGCCTCCTCCAATGATAAAATTAAATTTGCTTATTTATCAGCAATCAAGTAACGTTTACTCCAGCGAATAAAGGTGAAGATTAGGGCATATGTATGCGTTGTAATTCAAACGTTTAAATCTTTCTATTTTTAAACAATGAGGCAAAAATGATAATTCCCTTTTTAAGGTTTAGAGTAACCTGAGAGCATGCGCTTAACATGGCAATCACAAAAGTTCCACAGAGATGTGTATGTTATTGGATACTATAAGCATACAAAGTTTAAGCGCGTTCTATTGTTTATTTCCAGAGATATTCCTTATTTTACGATTTTCATTTCGCCCGTTTGGAGAAAATGACGTCATCAGCTATAAATTTGCATATTTCCAAAACGTGAATATCTCTTGAACGAGATGAGATATTGACAAGCCACAAACGCCATTCACCCTCATTTTAAATGTACTTTATGATAAGATCAAAAAAAGGACTGACGATTTTTTCATCATAGTGACACTTTAACGTGATCCCAGCGTATCATATACCAATTTTAAGCCAGTTAACCATGGAAGACGATTATAAAATCTAAAATTATGGAAAATATAATGGTTTTCCGTTGTATTTGCGAGTTTAAAGTTCTTCAGATTTGAAATTTATACCATTGTAATCACTGATAAATTATCTACAAAAGCGTGTCGGCGATTTTTGAAATTCTGTTTCGTTCGGTTTTTATTAACGATTTACGTTGTAGTCACAATATATTTCTCAACTTGTTAATTCAAAACGCTATAAAATCAAAATTATGCAACTAATAAAAAATCGCCGACACTTTTTGTAGAAGAGTATGTACGTCGTAATAACTGCCAAAAGTTTCAGCGAAAAAGAAAAATATTGAAACGCTGCGAAGTTCTAACTGTTGAAAAACACAAATTTTGTCGAAAAATTGAGCGAAGAAAAAGCGTCTGGAAGGTTTCCGTGTTGAGTAATTAGTCCCGCCTCTTGAAGTAAAAAACTCGTTTTTCGCCTGGAAGAAAAACATTTCTGAATTCGAAATTTTTATCACTGACAGATAATGTTGCACTAGTTTAAAAATTGCAAAAAAGGAGATTTTGACATTCCCCCCCCCCCCCCCCCCCATTGCTCCCCTGGTACGCTCAGATCTGCGAGCTAAAATATATTTTACTGAATTCTCCATTTTAGCCCGCAAAATGCCTGATAAAATTATTATTATTATTATAGTAAAATAGAATAACATTTTTTCTTTTTTACCTGATGTAGGTTCAGTACAATTTATTCAAAATTAAGGTAGGCTTTCCAATGGCTCACATGGATGATGAACTGATGGAGGAGCCTCGATTATTGTTTTTTCAAAGCGTTGAAAGAGAAGAGAGAGCTTACTACATTTCATCAGCACAGGATGAACTGGGACCATCACATGAGAAGAGGACTCCTCGTTTTTATGGCGTACGTCAATATGGCACGGATGAAAGTGAGCTACATCATGAAGAGGTAGGTGTGCAGGCTTGAATCAAGGTGAAGGTTGTTCTGTTTGGCCGAAAGACATTTTGTCAGAAGTGTGAAATTAATATGATGAATGATGCAGAATGGGAATAGAAATAGGAGCGGGGATCGGAATAGGAATGGGAAAATAAAGGAATGAGAATGGGGAAAGGAGAGGAGATAGGGATAGGGATAGGAATAGGAATGGAATAAATATAGGAATGGGAATACAAATGGGAATAGTATTGGGAATGGGAATAGGAATGGGGATAAACATAGGAATTAGGAATGGGAATAGGAATGGGAATAAACATAGGAATTAGGCTAGGAATAGGAATGGAGATAGGAATGGGAATAAACATAGGAATGGGAATAGTATTCGGAATGAGAATAGGAATGGGGATAAACATAGGAATTGGGCTAGTATTGGGAATGGGAATAGGAATGGGAATAAACATAGGAATTGGGAATGGGAATAAATATAGGAATTGGGCTAGGTATAGGAATGGAAGTAGGAATGGGAATTAACGAATAGGAATGGGAATCGAATTGGAAATAGGAATAGGAATGAGGATGAGAATAGGAATAAGGATGGGTATGAAGATGAGAATAGGAAAAAGGATGGGATTGAGGATGATAATTGGAATAAGGATGGGAATGAGGATGAGAATAAGGAGTAAGGATGGGAATGAGGATGAGAATAAGGAGTAAGGATGGGAATGAGGATGAGTATAGGAATAAGGATGGGAATGAGGATAAGAATAGGAATGAGAATGAGAATAGGGATGAGAATAGGAATGAGGATGAAAATAAGAATGAGGATGAGAATAGGAATAAGGATGGGAATGAGGATGGGAATAAGGAGTAAGGATGGGAATGAGGATGAGAATAGGAATAAGGATGGGAATGAGGATAAGAATAGGAATGAGAATAGATATAAGGATGGGAATGAGGATAAGAATAGGAATGAGGATGGGAGTAGGAGTGCGAATAGGAATGAGGATGGGAGTAGGAATATGAATGAGAATAGGAATGAGGATAAGAATAGGGATGAGAATAGGAATGAGGATGAGAATAGGAATGAGGATGGGAATAGAGATGAGGATAGGAATGAGAATGGGGGTAGGAATATGAATGAGAATAGGAATGAGGATGGGAATGAGGATGAGAATAGGAGTAAGGATGGGTATGAGGATAAGAATTGGAATAAGGATGAGGACGAGAATAGGAATAAGGATGGGAATGAGGATGAGACTATGAATAAGGATGGGAATGAGGATGGGAATAGGAATAAGGATGGGAATGAGGATGAGAATAGGAATAAGGATGAGAATGAGGATGAGAATAGGAATAAGGATGGGAATGAGGATAATAATAGGAATAAGGATTGGAATGAGGATGAGAATAGGAATAAGGATGGGAATGAGGATGAGAATAGGAATAAGGATGGGAATGAGGATAATAATAGGAATAAGGATTGGAATGAGGATGAGAATAGGAATAAGGGTGGGAATGAGGATGAGAATAGGAATAAGATGGGAATGAGGATGAGAATCGGAACAAGGATGGGAATGAGGATAATAATAGGAATGAGGATTGGAATGAGGATGAGAATAGGAATAAGGACGAGAATGAGGATGAGAATAGGAATAAGGATGGGAATGAGCATGAGAATTGGAATAAGGATGAGAATGAGGATAATAATAGGAATAAGGATGGGAATGATGAGAATAGGAATAAGGATGGGAATGAGGATGAGAATAGGAATGAGGACGAGAATACGAATGAGGATGAGAATAGGAATGAGGATGAGAATGAGGATGAGAAAAGGAATAAGGATGAGAATGAGGATGAGAATAGGAATGAGGATGAGAATACGAATGAGGATGAGAATAGGAATGAGGATGAGAACAGGAATAAGGATGGGAATAGGAATAAGGATGAGAATGATGGATAATAATAGGAATAAGGATGGGAATGAGGATGAGAACAGGAATAAGGATGGGAATGAGGATGAGAATAGGAATAAGGATGGGAATGAGGATAAGAATAGGAATAAGGATGGGAATGAGGGGGAGAATAGGAATAAGGATGGGCATTAGGATGGGAATGACGATAGGAATAGGAATTTGAATATATATGAGAATAGAAATTGGAATGCGAATAGGAATAATAATGGATAGTACAGTGGTGATTTGGATTCTTTAATATCTCAAGAACAAAGTAAGATAGTGGGGAACTCTAAAGGCAAACAAGTTCATTCACACAACGGAGTTTTTCCGGATTTAATTCTTTCCTTGGTATGCTGAGCTATGTTTCTTGTTTCATATTTTCTAGGTTAAAAATCTGCTTTTTGCTCTGAACGAAAATGGTCTAAACTATGAAACGTTTTACGAAACATTAATCACATTGCTCGGGGCAGGATCGAACTGCGATATCTTGATGAGAAAGAAAGCTAAATGCGTTTCGCTGTGCGATGCGAAGATTGTGCGAAGTATGTTTGGAATGTGCTGGCGTCTTGTCGTCGTTCTTCCCCCTCCTGTTTCGTTTGTGCGTGATTTACAACAAAATATGTTCCTACAGTTGGAGGTAAGTAACGTAAGTTTAGAGTAATGGATTTTTACTATAGTGCATATTATTATTTGACGGTTTGATTTCCGGTCCGTACGCAAAATGACGCACGCTGATTGGTTCCTGACTCCTGACAGGTCGGGATTTTACGACATTGACCGACCGGCCAACACGCTTTTTTCTCGGCCCTATGTTTTGGCGGGAACATTTCTGAGTTGATTTGAATACAAATAAAAGAGAAATAGGTATCTTTATTCAAATATTGTGAACAATAAAATGTGTTGGAACATCACTGTTGATTTTCTTTAAAGCTGTTTATCTAAAAACACGACAAATAAAAGCCGAACTGGTGTAAATAAGAAGGCCAAGAAGCGACACAAAAAAGTCAACAGGTAAGGTAAACAGCATACTCCAAAGACGAAAACAACGCTCGAAGCTTAAAAATAAAATGAACCAATAGCCATATAATAAATTCCACATTAACCTCGTTTGCTCGATCTGTACTGGAAAGTATTTGCCTTCGGTTTTATCGCAGAAACCTCGCTCCTTCGTCGCTCGGTCTGTACGAAAACCTCAGGCAAATACTTGTACAGACCTCGCACTCGATTAATAAGTCATTAATATTATCCTAGAA
>OZ036014.1:8428399-8518399 GCA_964035015.1 Corallium rubrum
AATTTAATAACTTCAAAGAAAAGTAAATAAAACTTAAACAGAATAAAAGTTGTACTCTGGCTTGTACAATACATTGTAACAACCTCACTGGCACAACCGCATGCACAATGGTCAATAGAACAACAGCTTAGTCACAGAAAAATATAAAATACTTATCCTAATGCATGACAAAAAATATTAACAAGTATTACTAATTTACTATATAACATATAATATATAATATAAGTTCAGTACTAAGTACTTAATTAAGCAGATTATACGGACAGTTTGAGAAATTAGCTTCGAAGTTTAAAAACAAGCGGATAAGCGATATTTCGCACTTAACGTCTCAAAACAGAGTGCGCTAGAAAAGGCTGGCTCAATGCGGGAAAACATTTTCCCTTGCATGTGTAACCGATTACGTTTTGGTTTTGCGAGAATGAGGGAGAAATTACTGCGGCCAAATGGTCGGCCAAAATGTCCGTGCAGAGCAATCAGTGGGCGGCCATATCCGCGTTTTGCGCGGAATATGGCCGGTGGCCGACCGTTATATTGCAATCTGGACAGGACATGGGGCCGAATTTAGCGTGTCAGCTGTATGATGACGTGACCACTACCTAAGATGGGCGCCATTAAAGTTCATAAGCTTGCGTAGATTGAAAACAGACAAAAAGAGTTATTTTAACGAGTGTAAGGACACAAGAAGTACTCAACAAGGTTTAAGACGCTAATTTCTTGCATTTGTTTCTATTACTGAGCTGTAAAACCTTTAACTTTCGTTGTTTTTCTTCAGTGCCGACAACGAAGAAACTTCACGATAATATAAACTGAAAAACAGACTATAAAATCTACGAAGAATTCAATTCCAAGTCTTAAATTGTACCTTTTATAGTAATCTTATTAATGCCTTAACAACGTTGTTCCATATTTCTTGCTGCGTTTTACTCTTGCGAACTCACACATGCGCAAACGTTTGGCAGCCGTGTTGCCAAATAAAAGATTATTAGACACTTTACAAATAACTAAGGCCCATTTCAAACGTCGCTTTTCTCATGTGCCGAACCTAATACAAGCATTAAGTGCGACAGAAAGCGACGTTTGAATCAATTAAGAGCGGCAGATTGTATTTGGAGTGACAGGAGCGACTTAACCTAGTTTCTAGGCCTTCATCGGTTGACACGTTTCGGAAGTGATCCGAACGGACCCGCTGGGGAAGGCCTAGCAACATTCGTAAACACTTTCACTTTACAGCTCAGTTGTTTATTGAGGAAGAATTGTGATGTTATGACATCCTAAGTGTTTCCCAACACTTACTATTTTAATACAAGCTCTATCTCACCTCGGATCGACGAAGGTTCACTGGCCTAGCTTTCTTATCACTAGCTTTCCTTCTGGCAACCGCCAAAAGTTGAAAGTTAAACAGTTAAACTTTCATTTCGAGCTCCAATTGGAATATATTCCATAATTTCCTTCTTTCGTTCGCCAAGATCTTTGGTAAAATCTTCGCAGATATCCTTATGCTTTTTACTATAATATACTGTCGCTACGCTAGATCCCAGGGACACTCGAAGGGCCAGAACGATTCTGGGCGGACCTTTTTGCGAATGTTGCTTGGCCTTCTCGTTTCCAGCCTCTCCCCAGTCTTCCCAAGAACCCAAACCGACTACGCGGCCAAGCTCATGGCGGAAACGAAAGGCTTAGAAACTAGGCTAGGAGCGACTCTGATTCAAACGTCGAACTTCTCATGTAGCGAACCTAATGCATAAATTATTTTAATGTATTATCGCTGCCACTGATCATGCGCAAGGTTTTTGCCGGTTTTTAATAGTTTGAGGAATTAGGTTCGACGAATTAAGTTGGACGTCTGAGTCCGACGCCGCCCCAGAGCCGCTCCAACGTCGAATCTATTTGTATTAGGTTCGGCCATGAGAAGAGCGACGTTTGAAACGGACCTAAAAATTTATGTTTACTTTATGTTGAATTATAGGTTTTGTTTGTTATTCCACCATACTGAATTAAAAGACGATATCTCTGACCGTGGTTCTCCATTCTCCATTCTCCATGGAGAAGAAGGCAGTTTACAAGATATTGCGATATTTTCTAAAGTCATCAAGATTGGTTCCAGCGTTCTTGCTAGTCATCCAGTGTCGTCAATGACAGTCATTGCTGGTATGTTAATGGTTATGATCGTGGTGGTGGTGGTGGTGGTGGTGGTGATGGTGATGGTGATGGTGGTTGTTACTATGGTGATAGTGGTGGCAATGGTAGTGGTGAACTGGTGGTGATAGTGATGGTAATGGTGATTGTGGTGGTGGTGGTGGTGGTGGTGAGGATGGTGGTGATGGTGGTGGTGAAATTGGTGGCAATGGTAGTGGTGGTCTGATGGTGATGGTAATGGCGATGGTGGTGGTGATTGGTGGTGATTGGTGGTGATGGTGGTGGTGAACGTGGTGGCAATGCTAGTGGTGGTCTGATGGTGATGGTGATGGTGGTGTAATGGTGATTGGTGGTGATGGTAGTGGTGGTCTGATAGTGATGGTAATGGTGATTGTGGTAGTGGTGGTGAGGATGGTGGTAATGGTGATTGGTGTTGGTGGTCGTGGTGTTGGTGAGGTTGGTGGTGATGGTGATGGTGGTGGCGAAAGTGGTGGCAATGGTAGTGGTGGTCTGATGGTGATGGTGAAAGTGATGGTAATGGTGATTGGTGGTGGTGAAAGTGGTGGCAATGGTAGTGGTGGTCTGATGGTGATGGTGGTGGTAATGGTGATTGGTGGTGGGGAAAGTGGTGGCAATGGTAGTGGTGGTCTGATGGTGATAGTCATGGTAATGGTGATGGTGGTGAAAGTGTTGGCAATGGTAGTGGTGGTCTGATGGTGATGGTGATAGTGATGGTAATGGCGATGGTAATGGTAATGGTGATTGGTGGTGATGGTAGTGGTGGTCTGATGGTGATGGTGATGGTGATAGTGATGGTAATGGTAATGGTGATTGGTGGTGATGGTAGTGGTGGTCTGATGGTGGTGGTGAATGTGGTGGCAATGGTAGTAGTGGTCTGATGGTGATGGTGATGGTGATAGTGATGATAATGGTGATTTAATGGTGATAGGTGGTGGTGGTGGTGAGGATGGTGGTGATGGTGGTGGTGAAAGTGATGGCAATGGTAGTGGTGGTCTGAAGGTGATGGTGATAGTGATTGTGGTGGTAATGGTGATTGGTGGTGATGGTAGTGGTGGTCTGATGGTGATGGTGATAGTGATGGTAATGGTGAATGTGGTGGTGGTGGTGAGGATGGTGGTGGTGATGGTGGTGTGAAAGTGGTGGCAATGGTAGCGGTGGTCTGATGGTGATGGTGATAGTGATGGTAATGGTGATTTAATGGTGATTGGTGGTGGTGGTGATGGTGGTGGTGAAAGTGGTGGCAATGGTAGTGGTGGTCTGATGGTGATGGTGATGATGGTGATGGTGATGGTGAAAGGATGGTGGTAATGGTGATTGGTGGTGATGGTCTGATGGTGATGGTGATAGTGATGGTAATGGTGATTGTGGTAGTGCTGGTGAGGATGGTGGTAATGGTGATTTGTGGTGATGGTGAAAGTGGTGGCGATTATAGTAGTGACAGTGGTTACGGTGGTTGTGGTGGTTATGATGGTACAGATGGTGTGTCTTGTTGTAGTGATGGTAGTGGTGATGGTAGTGGTAATGGCAATGGCGCTGATGGTGATAATGTTGTTGTTGTTGTTGTTGTTGTTGCTGTTGTTGTTGTTGTTGGTGGTGGTGGTGGTGGTGGTGGTGGTAGTGGTGATGGTGGCGATGATAGTGAAATATATAAACGAATTATTTCAGTTTAGTGTATCTAATTGTTTATAAATTATATTTCTTTTCATCTAGGTCTTCCATTATCAGTCCAGGAACTGATTGAAAAATGGAACAATTTAGGTTCCGTGGAATTCAACCTCCGGTTTGCTCCTGATCACATTCTTAACGAAGGCATTTCAGAGTCTCCAAAACTGATCTACTCACTCTTGTCTTCCCACATGAAATTCATGTCCTTTCGATTTCCTTTCAATCTGGACGCCTCAATTCGTCATGTCATTAACTCAATGATCGAGCTTGTATCGTTCTTACTAAGGTAAGCATACCACATTTCCATGTTAGAGAAAGTCTGCCGAGCGGCCAAAGGGGCAATGTCACCTTATTTTTAGCAATTCTTACAAAAACAAGATTGTCTTAAAAAATTGTATAATAATGGAGATCTGTCCAAGATGGCGGTTTATAGTTTTTTCCATAGAAATAATAGACCTAGAATGGTCCAATTGGAATTTTATTTTGGCCTTATAAATCCGCCATTTTTAATTTTGCAAGGGGTTGGGATATACATTCAACATTGATCGCTTCTCAAAATAAAGAATTGAATACATGCATGACAACAAATCAGCCACATACACGCGTAAAAATCCCGCAAGTTGTTACAGCATTGTTGCCTGAACAATGCTGTAACAACTTGTTCACATATGTGAACAACATTGATAAATGAACAACATTGTTCATTGTTTCAACAAGTTGTTACTGCTTGATGAGACAACAACCGTTGTTCACGCATGTCGTAACAACCGAAGAACGTGTTGATACATCAGCCATGTTCACCATTGTTGTAACATTGTTCTTCATCGTTGTTATTTCGTCATGCTGTTACAACATGTTGTATCATGTGCGAACAACGTTGTTGGCTATAAAAATGTGCTGTTGGAACAACTTGTTCATGACTGTTGATTTATCCATGAACAAGTTGCTCGAACCATAAGTGAACAACTTGTTGACAACTTGTTCACGGCGAGCAGCACAACATTGTTCACGGCGGGCAGCACAACTTTGTTCACGCCTGTTGACACCGTGAACAAGTTGTGCGTTTTTACGCGTGTATACGGTAAAGCAACTAAAAGATGCCCACATGCAAATCCCCAACAAAACACTTACTGTCTCCTTGATTAATCCTCCACATTCAATATAAATCACTTGTTTCAAATATGTTCTCAAACTCATTAATAATTCATGAACCAAAAACAAAAGAAATTAATGTTTAATCAGTGCTTTGAAATCGGAGGAAAAGTACCAGTACTTTGAAATCGGAGGAAAAGTACTAGTACTTTGAAAAGGCAAATTATATTACGTTTCAGAGGTATCTTCGGAGTTCTGAGTTTCAAAAGTCAGTTCAAATACTCGACGTCGGACTTTAATGTGGCTAAATGTAATTTAGGCAAGGTAAAAAAGGAGACAATGCTAGTCAGCGGTCACTCATGATAACATGTGGGGATTATCTCAGCGCTCATCAAAGTCTTGTCAGCGTGGTCTGAGCTTGACTTGCGCGCGCCAAAGTCTTGTCAGCGTGGTCTGAGCTTGACTTGCGCTCATCAAAGTCTTGTCAGCGTGGTCTGAGCTTGACTGGTTTTGCGCGCGCTGTTTAGTGACCCACCCACCCACTCCTGATGGATTGCAAGGTAAGTATATATTTCCACTGCTTTGACAGTGTGACTGGTGCCCGGAGGTGGGCTGTGGCGGGGTTGCCATGGTTACCTCTGATCAGGGGTGGCATCCCCCCTGTGGCTTGGCACCAATCCTCCAATAACGTCAATTGGCGATCTATTTTTACCGGGATTACAAAGCCCTCGTGCATTAAAAAGGCTCGCCTTTTCAAAAAGCACTTGGACTTTGAAATCCCGGTAAAGTCCTCCATCTCGTATTTGAACCATTCGTAAAGGCCGCTATCGTCGCCACGTCTACATCCAGAGTTTGATGTTCGAAGTGTTTTGGCGAAGGATATTGCACTTCACATGCCTAGATAACCTAACCCAACCAAAACCCCTAACCTTCTCCTAACCCTAATCAGTAAGGAGCATGGGAACGAATTGATAATCGACAATGTGATTGGTTACTTATAGCCAATCAGAAAACTCGTTCATATTAGGTAGGTCGTTACCGTTATATTATGATCTCTGTGTTCTTAATTTCCCCCATTGGAGTACCCGCTGACCTTTTTCTTATAAAATAATTTGCAACCTAATTGCGGCCTGCGGGCGAGGTTGAGCCTGCAGTCAAGTAAACTATTAGAATAAGGTCAGCGGTCGCTGCCATGAGAGAAAGGACTCTTATTTCTGTCATCTTTGTTTGGCCATTTTTTGACCGGGACCCGAAGTCTAGATATATATATATAGGTCAGTGGTTAGAATAACTGCCATATATGTTGCGTGAAGTGTTATGGGGATTAACCACCATGGCCAGCAGTCAAACATTTCGTGCCAGTCGCCGCCATCTTACGTAGTAGAAGATATGACGCATAGAACTTGTTGCCAATCCCAAAGTTGATTGGCATACGAAATCTTGACGTACATTAAGTACTCTGTGCTGGGGGAGTCGTTCGTTTAGTTTTCACTGTTTAACAACAAACACAGTCAAAAGTTGTCAAGTACACAACACGAGATATTGTTAACGCATTATGATTACTATAAAAGGTGCAATTTAAGACTTGGAATTGAATTCTTCGTAGATTTTATAGTCTGTTTTTCAGTTCATATTATCGTGAAGTTTCTTCGTTGTCGGCACTGAAGAAAAACAACGAAATTTAAAGGTTTTACAGCTCAGTAACAGAAACAAATGCAAGAAATTAACGTCTTAAACCTTATTGAGTACTTCTTGTATCCTTACATTCGTTTAAATTTTCTTAAATAACTCTTTTTGTCTGTTTTCAATCTGCGAAAGCTGTGAACTTCAGTGGCAGCCATCTTGGGTAGTGGTCACGTCATCATACAACTGGTACGCCAAATTCGGCCCCATGCCCTATCCAGTTTTATTGAGATCAGTGGGATTAACATAAGCCCTTCTTCCTTTTAGGAAGTACCCAAAAGAGGAAGGATCCATCCATACTCTTTTCTCCAAAGAAATCATCGACGCCATTGTTCCCTTAACTGTCGATGCTTCTGCCGAGTTTCTGTCGGAGCAAACTTGTTCTATCCTAGAATTAGTGTTTGGCTCTGCTGACAGTGAAGATTGTTGTAGTAGTCTCCAGCAGTATTTGTTAGAAAATTGTTATGAACTCATGCTCGAACACAGCTTGTCCGAACGGTGAGTTTAATTTTTGTTTTTTGTTTTGTTTTGTTTTTTGTTTTGTTTTGTTTTGTTTTGTTTTGTTTTGTTTTGTTTTGTTTTGTTTTGTTTTGTTTTGTTTTGTTTTGTTTTGTTTTGTTTTGTGTTGTGTTGTGTTGTGTTGTGTTGTGTTGTGTTGTGTTGTGTTGTGTTGTGTTGTGTTATGTTTCGTGTTTCGTGTTTCGTGTTTCGTGTTTCGTGTTTCGTGTTTCGTGTTTCGTGTTTCGTGTTTCGTGTTTCGTGTTTCGTGTTTCGTGTTTCGTGTTTCGTGTTTCGTGCCTCGTCTGTCTGTCTGTCTGTCTGTCTGTCTGTCTGTCTGTCTGTCTGTCCGTCCGTCCGTCCGTCCGTCCGTCCGTCCGTCCGTCCGTCCGTCCGTCCGTCCGTCCGTCCGTCCGTTTGTTTGTTTGTTTGTTTGTTTGTTTGTTTGTTTGTTTGTTTGTTTGTTTGTTTGTTTGTCTATTTATACGTGTATCTATCTTTCCGTTTGTCTATCTGTTTGTTCATCTGTTCGTTTGTCTGTCTGTTGTTTTGTCTGTTTTTTTGCCTCTTTGTTTGTTTGTTTGTTTGTTTGTTTGTTTGTTTGTTTGTTTGTTTGTTTGTTTGTTTGTTTGTTTGTTTGTTTGTTTGTTTGTTTGTTTGTTTGTTTGTTTGTTTGTTTGTTTGTTTGTTTGTTTGTTTGTTTGTTTGTTTGTTTGTTTGTTTGTTTGTTTGTTTGTTTGTTTGTTTGTTTGTTTGTTTGTTTGTTTGTGTTTGTTTGTTTGTTTGTTTGTTTGTTTGTTTGTTTGTTTGTTTGTTTGTTTGTTTGTTTGTTTGTTTGTTTGTTTGTTTGTTTGTTTGTTTGTTTGTTTGTTTGTTTGTTTGTTTGTTTGTCTATGTATCGGTCTGTTTATCTAGTTGTTTTTGTTTGTATGATTTCACAATACCAACTAAAAATTCTTCCTCACTAGCCTGGCCAAATAGAGTTTTTTCTACTTGTCCAGTATGGTTCGTCACTCGGAGTAACATCTTTTCATTGTTCTCCACCGAGTTCATTGTCCCACAATAATCATTTGAAATTGTCATCTATGCAGACTGTTGTCTAGATATTGAAGAAACTAGTCTGTTTCGAAGTACTATTATTCGACGTCAGTTCCTCAGTTCCCAACTTGACCTGTAGCTCAGTTGGTAGAGCATCGGACTAGTAAACCGAAGGTCATGGGTTCGAATCCCAGTCGAGCCAACTAGAGTTTTCTCTACTTGTCTGGTATGGTTCATGACTCGGAGTAACACCTTAATATTATATTGTCTTCCTAATAGGCCAGCTCTATGTGAAGATGTTCTGGTTGACTCTCAAAGACTTATCGAGTCCCTCTTGGACAGACCCGAAGGAAGAGAAACACTGCAAGCATTCTATGAAAACAACGATAAATTTGTCCGACTTCTTCTCCTGTCTGCCAATCAAAACTTTTCTCTTTCGTACGTTCATCGAATGTTAAAGTTGGTCTCGCGGACTCTTGAGATGTGTAAGTGCATGCTTATTATAGCCGAGAAAATCAAACCTAAAGTTTATGCAAACTATAGGAGGAACAAACAAACAAACAAACAAACAAACAAACAAACAAACAAACAAACAAACAAACAAACAAACAAACAAACAAACAAACAAACAAACAAACAAACAAACAAACAAACAAACAAACAAACAAACAAACAAACAAACAAACAAACAAACAAACAAACAAACATCCAGAAACAAACAAACAAACATCCAGAAACAAACACACACAAACAAACAAACAAACAAACAAACAAACAAACAAACAAACAAACAAACAAACAAGCAAGCAAGCAAGCAAGCAAGCAAGCAAGCAAGCAAGCAAGCAAACAAACAAACAAACAAACAAACAAACAAACAAACAAACAAACAAACAAACAAACAAACAAACAAACAAACAAACAAACAAACAAACAAACAAACAAACAAACAAACAAACAAACAAACATCCAGAAACAAACACACATCCAGAAACAAACACACACAAAGAAACAAACAAACACAAACAAACAAACAAACAAACACAAACAAACAAACAAAGAAACAAACAAACAAACAAACAAACAAACAAACAAACAAACAAACAAACAAACAAACAAACAAACAAACAAACAAACAAACAAACGAACGAACGAACACAATCAAACGGAGGTAACAACATAATCTCTTGGTAGAGGTAATGAACTTGCTATATCTTCAGTGTATTACTGTAGTACGTTTGGTCGTGTGTGTTGACCGCGTTATTTTTTGTTTGTTTTCAGACGAGAAGTTACCAAGTGAATCAGCCACGCTGTCACTGGTGCAGTCTATTTCAATGTTGAGCGAAGTGAGTCCGACATCACTGAGCATGTGGTTGAGCAGGATTATTGTCGGTGGTGAGACTGATAAAGAAATGACGGGCAAAATGGCTGACAATCGACTGCTTTTACAATCAATTGTGACACTCCTTGTAAAAGAACAAAGGTATGAAGTAACTAGAGGGCCATCAGGGACTTCATATACCTCCGCCAGCGGGTTATTAGAGATGTTTAAAAAGAAAACGAGCCATCCCACTAACCAGGCTAGCTCACGAGACCAACACATGCATGTATGAATAAAATGCTTGATCGCACTCGTACTAAAATTATGCAAAAATATTCGCATAAAATAAATATAATGAGCGCGATCAAGTATTTCTTATACACGGAGAATCGTGCGGTCAGATTTTTATTAATTTCTCATCCAAATTTTGACTAAATTCAACCAAAATTTAATGGATTGGTCGTTGGTCTATGGCCAACCCTTCTGCAAACTTTCATGAAAATCGGTGCAATTTTTTGAGATATCCTGACGACAGACAGACAGACAGACAGACAGACAGACAGACAGACAGACAGACAGACAGACAGACAGACAGACAGACAGACAGACAGACAGACAGACAGACAGACAGACAGACAGACAGACAGACAGACAGACAGACAGACAGAAAGAAAGAAAGAAAGAAAGAAAGAAAGAAAGAAAGAAAGAAAAGGGTAAAAACATAACCTCATGGCTGAGGTAATAAAGACAGTGTGTAGAGTTTGTATTTCTCGGGAAATAGGAGAACGTTTTGATTTTCACCCATTCATCTTATCCCATCTATTCCACACATTCAGTCGTTCAATCCCACCTCATCACAGCTCTTCCCATCCTATCACGTCCCAATCCATCACATCTCATTACGTCCCATCGTATCCCATCCATTTCATAACATCTCATCCATTCCATCCCATCCATCACATCCCATCCATCCCATCACGTCCCATCCATCACATCCCATTTATTCCCACATCCCATCCATCACATCCCATTCATTCCCACATCCCATCCATCACATCCCATTCATTCCCACATCCCATTCATTCCCACATCCCATCCATGACATCCTATTCATTCCCACATCATCACATCCTTTCCAACCTCATCTCAACCTATTACATCTCATCCCTTCCTATTTCATCTTATCCTGTCACATTCTATTGCGTCACATTCCATTACGTTACGTTACGTTACGTTACATTACATTACATTACATGGCATGGCATTGCATTACTGTATATCACATCCGATGACATCCTATCACATTTTATTCCATTGCATCCCGTTTTATCCTAATCCATCCTTTCCCAGTTTTATTCCATCCCCATTCACTTTCACTCCGTCCAATCCCATCCAACTCTGCTCCATTCAATTCTATCATCTTTTTCATCCGTCCTTCTCGTTTGTTTTGTTCGTTCGTTCGTTCGTTCGTTCGTTCGTTCGTTCGTTCGTTCGTTCGTTCGTTCGTTCGTTCGTTCGTTCGTTCGTTCGTTCGTTCGTTCGTTCGTTCGTTCGTTCGTTCGTTCGTTCGTTCGTTCGTTCGTTCGTTCGTTCGTTCGTTCGTTCGTTCGTTCGTTCGTTCGTTCGTTCGTTCGTTCGTTCGTTCGTTCGTTCGTTCGTTCGTTCGTTCGTTCGTTCGTTCGTTCGTTCGTTCGTTCGTTCGTTCGTTCGTTCGTCCGTCCCTCCGTCCGTCCCTTCTTAATAGTATGTAGTTCTTTTTTCAGTCCAATCAGTGCAAGTGCAATTGAGGCCTTACTCGACTCCATGATTCCACTTGGAACACAGCTTCTCAATATGGCTACAGATGACTCCATTGTAATAGGATCAAAGTTTGTCGATTTTCTTTCTATTTCTTCTACCCTGGCTGGTTTTGCTGATGGATGCGGCCACCTGAAACTCATGAAAGCTGTAATTATCTGGTTGCAGACATGGTACGTTGCTGGTGATTGTAGCTGTACGTTTATAACTATAATGAACACATAGAAGTACCCATAAGCATGTCAAATTAGGCTACTTTATATACAAAGCTTCAACCAACATGTCATTGATATGAAGACAGCTTAAGGTGGCTCCATACAGTTTCTTGAAAAATGGAATACAAGTTTGAGAGTCCAAAACACGTGATTAAACAATTCGGGAAAACAATAAAACTAAATGTTATGCATAGTTAAACAGTCTGACAATCAAAAACTGTTACCAAATAAATAGCAACAGTTGTTGCTATGGCAATAATGACGTTTCAAAATGGCTGCCAATTACCCTTTAAACTAATTTAATTCGAAAAAAACTTTGGTGACCCCCAATATATTTTTTCATTAAAACTTTTACTGAAGTATGAGTAATCAATAGGCCGACTTTAAAAAAATTCTGTACAACGAAATTTTTCAAAAATTAACAATGTTAAAAGTTTAACTATGCATAACATTTAGTTTATTCTTTTCCCGAATTGTTTATGCACGTGTTTTGGACTCTCAAACTTGTATTTTCCATTTTTCAAGAAACTGTGTGGAGCCACCTTAACTTTATTATTTTACTCTGTCCAACGCCAGGAGATTTTATGCACGAAAACCCTACCGGATAGGCCTTCTGCACCTACACAAAACGCCTGTTCCGGCTCAATTTTTGTGTCGGAGCGCCGCTGCGCCGCTCCGATCTCGAAAGGGGTATATCTTTTATCGGATAGCTTTTTGTGCCGTTCCAGCTCCAGTGTGAACGGAGTTCGAAATCGTTTCGGAAGTAAATTAATAGAATAGAGCGTGGTGATTGGTTGTATCGTACGGCATAATTATAAAATAACAAGACTCCTGCTTAGGCGTTCACTCGGGCTACTCATAGCAATGCAACTTGGCGTAGCCTATGCACGAAACAGTGCAACAGCGTACACATATTAAGCGTTTGTTAAAAAGTACAAAATAACCTACAGTGCTAGATTCGGTAGATTAGACAACCCAGGTAAGTTAGCTACCAGTTCGCCAGCCGTTTGGCAAAAGCTAGATTGAACCATATAGATCATATAAATACTAGAGGGGGCATCCTATCTTAGTTTCAGCCAACCACGGGTAACCAATTGAACGCCGCCATCTTGGATTTTTTAGGAGGCAAACATTAGGCGCGTTGGTTGGCAAAGGACTGGGTCTAGTACATTTGCCAACCAATTGACTGAAATATCATACGTAATGGCGGCCCCCATGTGGTTACCAAATTTTCCCGCCAATGCCCCCTCTAGTATTTATATGATCTCTATGGATTGAACGAGCTACAAGACCGGCAAAACATTGGTGTAGCGGCCGAGCGGCGAACCGGCAGCCAACTTCACGGCGTTAATCTAGACGTACAAACTGTTCGACATAGTACATGTTTATCAGTATTTTTTGCATGATTTGGTGCTACTCAACTCATGAAACTGCGGAATATTATTAACCCAGATCGAAATTTATAAAATAGCTCACCATCTTTTTATAGTATAGAATGCTGCCATGAATGTCTGCAGTTGTAAGTGTAGTGAGCATATTTAACATTAACGCAGTTGTAAGCCACATGACTGATCAATAACAGTGTTCATTAAGTCACTTGTAATCTTCTAAAAGCTTCAAACCAGGACACCAGGTCATCGAACACTCGAGCAATAGCGACCAGAGGAGATATGGCGGCGTATGAAGATGAGGAGCACACGCGTGCTTTCGCAAAGCCTATCGGGATGATGCAATAATTGCAATTTGTCGACACAAAAAATAACAGAGCCGAAACCAAGACTCGGCTACCCGAGTAATAATAATAACAACATGCAGATCACATTTACTTCGGCACAATATCGTGCCGAGTCTGTTTACACTATACCAGATATTTTTTGTGCCTGCACGAAAACCTATCCGGTTTAGTGTGAACGAGGCGTAAACCACGGAGTAATATAAAAGTAGAGTGCTGCGTAGGCAATGTGTTTTATAAAATACATGTATACTACGCGAGCCCTGATTGGTCAGTTGCCGTGTTTGGATCAGAGTATCCAAACACGGAAAATTCCCGCCAAAACGATTTTTTGAAAATGTCGGACAGTATATCACATTCACTTGTGATTATTTTATAAAAGAAATACCAAATGGTTTTTTCCGTGTTTGGAGACTCTTATCCAAACACTTGGGAAATTGCTAGACTTCCGAAATTGCTCGACTTGGGAAATTGCTCGACTCGCCTACGGTTCGTGTTTTGTTACGTTTTTCTCCAGTCTCGCAATTTCCCGCGTGTTTGGATCGAGTATCCAAACACGGAAAACCATTTGGTATTTCGTTAACGATGTATAGAAAATGTAAAGTGCATGCGAATTGGCGAAATTTTGGATAATCACTGCCGCTTTGATCTATATATGTATGCATGTGTGTGTTTAACAATGTATTTTTATGTCTTAGCAAAACTCACCTCAGTCCAGAGCTGGTCGGCGATGGTAAGTGTAAAGAAAACAGCTTGGTCGGTTGTACCAATGTATTGTTGGCCCACGTAGCTGATGTTTTGGCTGTACTGAAACAGTCATCGGATGAAGACGAGATCTTATCTCCCAATCATGGAGAAGACAATTCTGCGAGTGATGTCGAGTCTGATGGCGTAGACGACGAAGACGAGTCTGCCGCAGAGGAATCGGTAAGTTGCTTGAAAAATACACTGGTAGCTAAAATTAATAAGTTGTCTATATTTCTGTAAGTTTTTCAACTTTCCTGTAATGTTTTTAGAACCTAATAGAGTTCCATTAGAAGTTTTATACTTCATTTGAATTCTTATATCTCAAGGTGTATGAAAACATCAAAGGTTGTCTAGTCTAGTCTAGTCTAGTCTAGTCTAGTCTAGTCTAGTCTAGTCTAGTCTAGTCTAGTCTAGTCTAGTCTAGTCTAGTCTAGTCTAGTCTAGTCTAGTCTAGTCTATAGTCTAGTCTATAGTCTAGTCTATAGTCTAGTCTATAGTCTAGTCTATAGTCTAGTCTATAGTCTAGTCTATAGTCTAGTCTATAGTCTAGTCTATAGTCTAGTCTATAGTCTAGTCTATAGTCTAGTCTATAGTCTAGTCTATAGTCTAGTCTATAGTCTAGTCTATAGTCTAGTCTATAGTCTAGTCTATAGTCTAGTCTATAGTCTAGTCTATAGTCTAGTCTATAGTCTAGTCTATAGTCTAGTCTATAGTCTAGTCTATAGTCTAGTCTATAGTCTAGTCTATAGTCTAGTCTATAGTCTAGTCTATAGTCTAGTCTATAGTCTAGTCTATAGTCTAGTCTATAGTCTAGTCTATAGTCTAGTCTATAGTCTAGTCTATAGTCTAGTCTATAGTCTAGTCTATAGTCTAGTCTATAGTCTAGTCTATAGTCTAGTCTATAGTCTAGTCTATAGTCTAGTCTATAGTCTAGTCTATAGTCTAGTCTATAGTCTAGTCTAGTCTAGTCTAGTCTAGTCTAGTCTAGTCTAGTCTAGTCTAGTCTAGTCTAGTCTAGTCTGGTCTAGCCTCCAGGTCTAGTCTAGTCTAGTCTAGTCTAGTCTAGTCTAGTCTAGTCTAGTCTGGTCTGGTCTGGTCTGGTCTGGTCTGGTCTGGTCTGGTCTAGTCTAGTCTGGTCTAGCCTCCAGGTCTAGTCTAGTCTGGTCTGGTCTGGTCTGGTCTGGTCTGGTCTGGTCTGGTCTGGTCTGGTCTGGTCTAGCCTAGCCTAGCCTAACCTACGTGATTTTATTTACTTCTGGGGAAGCTCTCACGTAGGAATAAGCTGATAACCTATTTGATGGGTAGAGGAGCGTGTAGATCAATTCAGAAAGCGGTCGGTATCCTACGGTATTTCACACCCCCGGATCAAAACCCTATTCTCAAACTGGTAAGTTTTGGCGGGAAAATTTCTGAGTTGATTTGAAAACAAATAAAAGAGAACTAAGGTTTCTTTATTCGGATATTCCGAACAATATAATGTGCTGGAACGTTAGTACTGGCTTTCTTCAAAACTTTTAACATGAAAACAAGACAAATGAAAGCCGAACTGATGTAAACAGGAAGCGACACGAAAAAGGTAAGGTAACGGCGAACTCCGAAGACAAAAACAACGTTCAAAACTTAAAAGAAAATGAACCGAAAATCATATAATAAATTCTTTATTAACCTCGTTTGCTTTACGGGGAAGTATTTGGCTTCGTTCTTTTTTCAGGCAAACAATCGAAAAGAAAAAAAAACATTTGTTGCTTTTACATTGTAGGAGGAAGATACGGACGGGAATCAACTATGGAACAAGTTATGTACATTCACGACAACACGCAAAGAGTTTGCCAACCAACATTGGTATCATTGTCACACGTGCCGTATGAATGATGGTGTCGGAGTGTGCACAATTTGTGCCAAGGTTTGCCACAAAAATCACGATGTTACTTACTCCAAATACGGATCTTTCTTCTGTGACTGTGGAGCTAAAGAAGACGATAGCTGTAAGGTAAGAGGAGATAAAGCTATATTTTGTTCATTTCAGGTTTTTGTCATGAAGAAGTTTTTACAAAGGTTTTTACAAAGGTTTTTGGTGTGGTTTGGTGTGGTGTGGTGTGGTGTGGTGTGGTGTGGTGTGGTGTGGTGTGCAGTGCAGTGCAGTGTGTAGAGTTTGGTGGTCTGGGGGGGGGGGGGGGGGGTAGAACGGTTGTGTAGTCAACTCGAAAGCTTTTTGCTACTTTGACTACTGCACATTATGTTATTGATAATTCCCTATATTTAATATTGTAATTAATTGTATTTTTCGTAATTATGTAACTCTTTACTTTGTATCTGATCTTAATATTGTGGAATTATTAAAAATCTGAATCTGGGGACGGTGTTAGTAGGACTAAAAATTATTCATTTTCTTTGTTGTGTGAGAAAAATTTGCATTAAGGACGTTGTCCAACTCTCTAACACTAACCTAGACGAACAACTTTCACATACATATATATTTAACCTTCGTCAGTCTTTGTCATGAAGAAGTTTTTACAAAGGTTTTTACAATGGTATGGTGTGGTGTGGTGTGGTGTGGTGTGGTGTGATGTAGTGTGCAGTGCAGTGTGTAGAGTTTGGTGGTCTCGTGTGTGTGTGTGTGGGGGGGGGGGGGGGGGTTGTGTAGAATGGGGACGGCGTTAGTAGGACTAAAAATTATTCATTTTCTTTGTTGTTTGTTTGTTTGTTTGTTTGTTTGTTTGTTTGTTTGTTTGTTTGTTTGTTTGTTTGTTTGTTTGTTTGTTTGTTTGTTTGTTTGTTTGTAACTGTCTGTCACACTCTTAGTTATTGGATGATGTTTCGGTATTAAACTCCTTGACTTATCGAATTTTTTCATTTGATAGTCTGCGCTGCATTTTACATGACAAGTTTTTTGTACTCTCAATTTTCCTCATTTAGGCGATGAAGAAACGCAGCCCTCACGATATTTCTGACATGGCCAGTCCTGAAGAGAAAGTTTCAACAGTGAGCAGTTACCGCAGACCACAACGCTCGGAAAGAAACAGTTCTTCTGTTGAGGGAAAAACTGGCGACATGGAAAAAAAGAGTAGCGACAAGTCATCAAGTTACGAGTTTGGCCAACCTGTGCACAGACGAGCTCTTCGTAAACAGTTGGAGGTAACGTTGATCTGACTGGTTCGTTCGTTCGTTCGTTCGTTCGTTCGTTCGTTCGTTCGTTCGTTCGTTCGTTCGTTCGTTCGTTCGTTCGTTCGTTCGTTCGTTCGTTCGTTCGTTCGTTCGTTCGTTCGTTCGTTCGTTCGTTCGTTCGTTCGTTCGTTCGTTCGTTCGTTCGTTCGTTCGTCCGTCCGTCCGTCCGTCCGTCCGTCCGTCCGTCCGTCCGTCCGTCCGTCTGTCTGTCTATTTATTTATTTATTTGTTTTTTGTTTGTTTGTTTGTTTGCTTGATATTTTTTTAATTAACTCTATTTTAGGACAGGGAAATTAAGGGTTATAATTTTTTATTATTATATTTTTTTAGCCAAACAAGAAAGCTTTAATAAGTCTAATCACCGACCATGACATGTGTCAAACAGTGCTGGGTTTACTTAATACTTTGTCAAGCGTGTGCCGCGGTTCTGAAGGCATCGCTGCGATTGGTGGGGCGAGGAAAAGAATTGCGACGGCTCTGGAAGATTTGCACTCAAATGAAAAAACTGTTGAAAATAACGAGATTTTACTGGTAACTAATTGTTTCGTTTACTACATACACAGTGGCGTAACGGCGGAAGACGGGGCCCTTAGGCATATTTGGTGTGGGGGGCCCTTGGGGCTCCCAACTGTCGGGGGCCCTTAGTTCTCGCCCTAACCCTGCTATGCCATGCTATATGATGCTATTCTTTAGTATGCTGGGTTGTGCTGGGCTGCGCTTTATACTGTACTGTACTCTGTTATATCGTATTGTTTTTGCCCGTGCTAGTACTGTGCAGCGCTGCACTGCGTTATACTGTACTGTACTATACTGTACTGCACTGCACTGCACTGCACTGTACGTACTGTACTGTACTGTACTGTACTGTACTGTACTGTACTGTACTGTACTGTACTGTACTGTACTGTACTGTACTGTACTGTACTGTACTGTACTGTACTGTACTGTACTGTACTGTACTGTACTGTACTGTACTGTACTGTACTGTACTGTACAAGTCAAGTACTGTACATGTATGCTATGCTACGCTACGCTATGCTGTGCTAATGCTATGCGATGCGATGCGATGCCTATGCATGAGTATATACACACAAAAGCGACCTAGGTCTCCGAAAGGTATATTTAGAAATGCATTGCCATTAATAAACAGGCATAATTTTTCTTCACACCGATTAGGTACCGACTTTAGGATCTCAGGAAGGTGCATTTGAAAATGTCAAGATGGTTTGTAGTGGCGAACAAGGTCAAGCAATCAGACAGTTGCTCAGCACTCATGTTCTGCGTCGTGCCGCTATGTGTTGCTTAACATCAGCCAAAGGAAGACGTCAACATCTCGCTGTTAGTCACGAGAAAGGGAAGGTAAATATCGAAATGGAGCAAGCGCGACAGTCAATCAAAAACATTGTTGAGTTAAATCTGAATCATACAAATTTTTAATGTGATTCTCTGATGAAAATATTGTTGGCAAAGTTTTTGCATAATCCTGAAGATGTTATGGTAGTTAGTAATCGTGTAAAGTTTATTTGTCGTTTAAATCGTGTAAAGTTTATTTAATCGTGTAAAGTGATATTTTACGTGTGAAGTTTGTATTTTAGAACGCCTCCATTAAAGTGGCCGAGCTTGAGAAGAATGAGACGAGGAAGCTTATGACGTCCGTCATAGACTCAATAACATCATTATCATCATTTTTGCTGTCGTGGTTACCCACATAGCGCTGTCACAAATTTTGCCCAGCGGTCTCTGTCTTTGGCTAAGTTAATTGCTTCTTCGAATTGAAGGGAGTGCTCGGCGAGGTCTCGTACCACGCTGTCCTTCCATCTCATCCTTTGCCTTCCCCTTGAACCAAGGAGGCCCCAAAACATTAGTCGCGATGCGTTCATAGTAGGTTGCATTCGTACCACGTGTCCAAACCAAGTAAGGCGCTTCCTACGCAGTATTGTTAAGAGAGGGGGCTGTCCTGTACGCTGGAACAGTTTTTCATTGGATACCCGGTCCATCCAGGAGATTCCTACGATTCTGCGCAAGCATCTGTTGTGGAAAGACGCTCAATAACAACAACGACCCTTTTCTTGACAACAACAGTGATCTTTTGTTTTTGTTGAGTCTATGACCTCATAAGTTCTCCTCAACTCATTCTTCTCAAACACAGCCAATTTAATGGCGGCGCTCCAAAGTACAAACTTCACACATTAACTTGTCGACCATAAGGTTGGGGTAGGTGCCATAATAGCAAGCAAACAGCCATTCGTGCGTAAAATGAGCAACAGCAAATAAGGAGGTAACCATGGCAACCAAGCCACGGGTCAACCATAAAATGCAACTTTGTTTTTGAGAATTTTGAAATGAAACTTCGCACAATTACCAACTAACATAATATCTTTAAAGTGTATATGAAACAAAAATTAAGTTTGTCTTATTTGAAAGAACTCTTAAAATAATGGGGAATATCAATTTACAGCTTTTTCATATTTTACTTGGTTCTTGAGATATTTAGACTTATGTGAAATTCAAATGAGATAACTTATGGTTCGTTTTTTTCTAATTAACATATTCGAAAATCGTGAATATTTTTAAGATTATTGATCAAAATCACTTGTAGCTTGTCTTTCATGTTTAGTTGCATGAACTGTAGCAATATGCAAAGTTTCAAGTGATTTTGTTCAATAATCTTAAAAATATTCACGATTTTCGAATATGTTAATTAGTGAAAAAACGAACCATAAGTTATCTCATTTGAATTTCACATAAGTCTAAATATCTCAAGAACTAAGTAAAATATGAAAAAGCTGTAAATTGATATTCTCCATTATTTTAAGAGTTCTTTCAAATAAGACAAACTTAATTTTAGTTTCATATACACTTTAATATTAGGCAGAATCATTACCATCAATATTTTCACAAGAGAACCACTTTAATCCTCGTTCTCTTGTTGCTAGATAACTATTCTTCAACTCTCTACCCTACTCAAGCAAGCTGACTCCAGTCGTCGTAAACTAACGTTAACTCGCTTGGCTACGACCCAAGTTCCTTTCACCATTCTATCATTGACTGGAAACTCCTGTAACGAAGACTTCTTGGCGGTGTGCGGTCTGAAAGATTGTCATGTGCTTACTCTAAGTGGCAGTGGTTCTGTTGTCAATCACTTGGCACTACATCCTCAGTTGGAGACTGGTAATTTTATCATCAAAGCTGTTTGGTTACCGGGATCACAGACAGAAATTGCCATTGTTACTGCCGACTTTGTCAAGGTACATTTATAAGGGATCACGGTTAGCGTGTGCTTTTAGCGCGATGCTTTTGCCGTTGAGGGCCGTAGTTAAGCTTAGTTAGACGGGATTAGTGCCTTGATGGGAAACCGTGTCAACTCGTGTGAGTGATTTACTTTATTTCACGTCATGTCACGTCACTCCACTCCACTTCACTCTTCTCTACGCCACTTCACTCTACTGTACTTTACTTCACTCTACTTCATTCTAGTCCACTTCACTCGACTTCACTTTACTTCACGTCACTCCACTCCACTCCACTCCAACTCCACTTCACTTCACTTCTCTTTACTTCACTTCACTTCACTTCAGTTTACTTTACTTCACCTTACTCTACTCCACTTCACTCTACTCCACTTCACTCTACTACACTTTACTCCACTCTACTTCACTCCACTCTACTTTACTTTACTTCACTTCACTCTACTCCACTTCACTTCACTCCACTCTACTTCACCTTACTCTACTCCACTTCACTCTACTCCACTTCACTCTACTTCACTTCACTTCACTTTGCTTCACTTCACTTCACTTCACTTCACTTCACTTCACTTCACTTCACTTCACTTCACTTCACTTCACTTCACTTCACTTCACTTCACTTCACTTCACTTCACTTCACTTCACTTCACTTCGCTTCGCTTCGCTTCGCTTCGCTTCGCTTCGCTTCGCTTCACTTCGCTTCACTTCACTTCACTTCACTCTACTTCACTTCACTTCAGTTTACTTTACTTTACTTTACTTTACTTCACCTTACTCTACTCCACTTCACTCTACTCCACTTCACTTCACTCCACTCTACTTCACTCCACTCTACTTCACTCCACTCTACTTTACTTCACTTTACTTTACTTTACTTTACTTTACTTTACTTTACTTTACTTCACTTCACTTCACTTCACTTCACTTCACTTCACTTCACTTCACTTCACTTCACTTCACTTCACTTCACTTCACTTCACTTCACTTCACTTCACTTCACTTCACTTCAGTTTACTTTACTTCACCTTACTCTACTCCACTTCACTCTACTCCACTTTACTCCACTCTACTTCACTCCGCTTCACTTCACTTTACTTCACTTCAGTTTACTTTACTTCGCCTTACTCTACTCCACTCCACTTCACTCCACTTTACTTCACTCCACTCCGCTCTACTTCACTTTACTTTACTTTACTTCACTTTTACTTCAGTTTACTTTACTTTACTTCACTTCAGTTTACTTTACTTCACCTTACTCTACTTCACTTTACTTTACTTTACTCCGCTTCACTCTACTCTACTTCCTTCTACTCCACTCTACTTCACTTTACTTCATTTACTTTACGAGGCCTCTGGAACATGTTTATATAAATGCCTCTCTTTACTAATCCACTTCTGATAAGGTCTGAACAATGGCTTATCTCTCTTCTTTTTAACTTTTTTTGTGCCCCTTCTAGATCTACGACTTGGCCAAAGATGCTCTAAGTCCCGTTTACCACTTTGTTCTTCCTGCCGGCAAACTTCGAGATGTCAGTTTTATCTTTCTGCCTTCCTTACGACTAATGGTACTCATATCTTCTGGAGGACAAATCTACACACAGCCTTTAGACGAGACTAGCTCTGCCAAATCTGGACCATTCTACTTAACTAACATAGTTCCAGTTGATCATCCAGATCTAACTGACGTCAACGGTCAAGTTGGTGGTGGTGGAGTGTCTATTTATTACTCTCATGGTTTCCGGCTTTTGTTTTTTAGCTACGTTCAAGGTACGTTCAGGTGCATTCTTTGCCTCACCCACTGAGCTCAAATATAACTAGATGGGGTCAGACTAGTTTCTAGGCTCGGTTTCCAGCCTTATTTCGGGCTGCGACGTGCCCCCGAAATCACGGCTGGGCTCGTGAGCTTGTTATTGTCAATTTCCACCAATCACAAACGCGCCTGCACATTTTCAGCAGGCATATATTATTGAACATTTGTATAAATTATCGTGACAGCCCAAAGTGGCGGTCAATGGAAAGCTAATAAGGTAGGCGTACGACCGAATTTTCGAAACTTTTGAAGATTTTTTTTTAAAGATTTGCAACGTGACCATTAGTGGCCAAGATGTGTTTGCCATTTAGCCTACTAGGTCAGGAAAGTCACTGATATTTCAGTCAGCGTCAATAGTTTGTTGATATTGTAAAACCTATCGTAAAATCACAACTGCGATTTCGCCTTTGATTTTTTTCATGGAAGATGATTTCTCACGTTAGTTTGAATCACGGCAGAGTTCGGCGACGATTTCTAGAACGACAAAGATGCTAAAAAGCGAATTGACCCTGGTGAATGTGAGATTGTTTATTTACGTTAATATAGTTTGTGTCTTCGTGAAATGGCGGGCCTAATTGTTGATTAAAGATGTCCATAAGAAAATATTGCGCCTTGCTTCAGTTCACGAAGCTCACTGAATTATAAGTCGTGTCTTTGCTGTATTTCTGCCATTTCAAACATCTGCGATTTATCGTTCACTGACTCTGTTTATAGTGTTGGTTGGATGAATGACAAAAATATCTTTGCCGTGTGTAAATTATGCATTACGTCACAGACATAACAAGCCGCCCACGCGTCCAGCCGTTCGTAGAGGGCGGGTAAAGTCCCGCGAGTCGAGATAAGGCTGGAAATCAAGCATAACTAGTTCCTAGTCCTTTTTTCTCTCGATTTCTTATTTTGGTGACGTCACGGAATAGGGATCGAGCGAGAGGACTAGCGGTAAATGACTCATCTTTATCCATCATGATCCTGCTGGAGCAGCTCGGATTCTTTAATCTTTTACAGTCGAACCCCTCTTAACGGACACCCCTATTAAGTGGACACCTATGAAAGGTCCCGGCCATTTCTTTAATAAAACCCTATAGTTACAACCCCTATTAAGCGGACACCTATGAAAGGTCCCGGCCGTTTCTTTAATAAAACCCTATAGTTACAACCCCCTATTAGGCGGACGCCCCTATTAAGCGGACACCCCTATTAAGCGGACACCCCTATTAAGCGGACACCCCTATTAAGCGGACACCCCTATTAAGCGGACACCCCTATTAAGCGGACACCCCTATTAAGCGGACACCCCTATTAAGCGGACACCCCTATTAAGCGGACACCCCTATTAAGCGGACACCCCTATTAAGCGGACACCCCTATTAAGCGGACACCCCTATTAAGTGGACGCCTGACGAGGTCCCAAAGGTGTCCGCTTAATAGGGGTTCGACTGTATATGAACGAGGGTACTGTGGTTTTAAACAAACTTCTTCTTGGGAGCAGACAGCAAACGAGTAGGTTTCTTTATTTTACATTGCGTTTATAAAGTAGTGTTCGGCTTGGTAGTGATTGTGTTGAAATACATTTATACCAAACGAAATATGCTACTTTCACATTTCGGCAGTAGACCAACCTTGCTGTATGATGTTATAAAGAATTGTGCAGACCGACGTGAGTGTTATCTGCCTTGGTTTTCCGCCAAACGGCCGTCTGGTGCCTGTATAATTTGGGGCCAGATTTGGGGCCAAGCAAAACATTTTATTCCAGGCCTCTCACAATTTCGGTCTGCCGCTCGAAGTTAAAAAAGAGAGGCCTGGGAACCAGGCTGGGACATGGGGCCGAATTTAGCGTGCTGGCTGTATGATGACGTGAGCACTACCTAAGATGGCCGCCACTATCTTTCATAAGCTTTCGTAGATTGAAAACAGACAAAAAGAGAAGATTTTAACGTATGTAATGACACAAGAAGTACTCATGCAATAAGGTTTAAGACGCTAATTTCTTGCATTTCTTTATATGTCTGAGCTGTAAAACTTTCAATTTCATACGGAATGATTGTTTTTCTTTAGTATCTACGAATCTACGAAGAATTTAATTTTAAGCCTTAAATTATACCTTTGATACCAACTTTAATGCCATAACTCATTCCTGTCCGAGGGCTTCCCCAGAGGTGAATAAAATCGTCTGGCGTTAGCCAGAATAAAGTACTAAAACCAATTCGCACAGGAAAGAGTTAACAATATTTCATGTTGTGTACTTGCCATTTTTTGACTATGCAGGTTGTCCCCAAAAAATGCCCCCATCCATTTATGAGGTGCACCTTCTTTAATTGTGGTAGAAGAAGTACATTTTTATATCACGCCGAAAGCCCATCATCCCTCCTTCTTTGTTGTCTGAAATTTTCAGAGCTAAGTAGTTATCTACTCGCTTCCTGTAGTCATTTAAAGAGGCAACATCGAAATTTGAACTTGTCCAAATTATGTATGCTACGTCAAGATTTGGAAATCTTCTCCTAAAGGCTTCCCTTGTACTTGTCCTTGTTGGGCTTCCTGTTTCATGATAGGAAAGTACCATGAATGCTCTTTCCTCGGGAGTGAATTGTTGTCCAACCATCTTAAGACGGATGAAGTAAAGTGCACTTCTGCCTACATGGCAAACATGTGCATGGAACTCTCATGAGCATTGTTATTACCCCAAGGAACCCCACATGATTTGATGCCGCATTGCTTCATTTGAAATCAAACTTTATTTCCCTGTGGTCAGTTTTCACATGCATATGTAATTATGTATTCAAACTTGTATTCCGCACTCAAGCAAAGCTGTGGTCAAAAACGGGATGGGCGACATTCGTTTGGGACACCCTGTATTTTTCCAAATCTGTAGGTAGCATAGATAATTTGGACAAGTTCAAATTTTGATGTTGCCTCTTTAAATGACTCCAGGAAGCGAGTAGATAACTATTTAGCTCTGAAAATTTCAGACAACAAAGAAGGAGTGATGGGCTTTCGGCGTGATATAAAAATTTACTTCTTGTACCCAAATTAAGGAAGATGCAGTACAAAAACGGATCGGGGGAAATTTTTTTTGGGACACCCTGTATAAGTCAAATTTGTTGTTGGACAGTAAAAACTAAACCCGCATCCGTCTGTTGTTTGCTTTACGGCTTTTCCGACTCCCCCAGCACATGTAGAATTATTTTCTATTCTGTATTCCCGCTTAATCTGACCGTGCTGACGACAAGATTGCTTATGCTAGTCAACTTTGGGATTGGGAACAAGTTCGAAGGCCGCAATGCGTCTTATGTTCCACTGCGTAAGATAGCAGCGACTGGTATAAATTTTTGACTGCTGGCCACAAGGAACGCCCTATCCAGTTTATATTATACACTTGTTGACTGGTGCCAAGGGAAACATCGAGTTTTACGAACCCGAAGGCTTCGTCACCCGAGGGCTTCTCGAGGGCAATGTTTCTCGAGGCAAAAGTCAACAAGCGTTTTGTTATATACCAAAGACTTTTAAAATACAAAATACCAAGTTGACTCGAAACTTGCAAAAGGCAAGAAGACTTACCAAAACACTTTGACTTTGTCTTCGTAATTTCAATTCAACTAAACAAATACACCAGACTCAACAAGTACAAAGAACAGCTTTAAATTTAACCAGGTTTTCTTCAGACCTTCTTTGAAGATATGTATAGATATTCTTTCCTTTGGAAAATGGATTATTTCGTACCAAACAAGCTCGAAACAGCTCTTGTTTTCAAAATGTTCCGAAAAGTCCGAAGTTCTTGACCTGATGCAATAATCATTGTGTATTGACGTGAACAACGCATGATTCAAGCTGACGTCAGAGGGAAACATTGCATTGTTTCCTTCTTCGTTGTTGACGTCAGAGGGAAACAGTGCAATGTTTCCCTCGGCAGAAAGAAACATTGAGTTTGTTGAACAACACGTGACCATGATTTGACCAATAGGATTTCATCTTTGGCAAACGAAAGTCTTTGGTATATAACAAAGAGATTTGTTCCCTTACCTTTATGCTCCTTTGATGTATTTTATAAATATTGATATATTCCAGGTTGATGTCCCATAATATCGAGGTCTCTTTTGTTTTCAGGAAAGACGTTTGTTGCTACTTGGACTGAAAATCTGATGAAAATCGATAAATTGTTTCCCATCAATGTGAAGACAACCAATGGCAATAAAAGCGCGCCCGCGACGCTTTGTCAGTGGTCTGAAGTACCTCAACATCCGGGGCTTATCTTGTGTTTAACATACACCACGTGTGCCCCGATTGTTTTGATGGTGAAACCGGACAATATTTCGGTAAGATAGTTGGATTGCTTTTAGGGATGGGAGAGGGGCGGCAGGTGGGTTGTATTATGTGTTCTACTGTGGACGAATGCACATGGAAGACAGTGCCTATGACACGAGCATTAAGTTTGTCTTATTTGGAAAAGCACGTAAAATGACAAAGTAACATCTTTTGCAGTTTTTCGTTTCCTTGCTTCGTTATTGAGATATTTCAAGTTATTTGATATGTAAATGGTGTATTACTGAAAGATATCAAGTTCGCAGATGATCAAGCAATGGTAGCTAACTCAGAGGATGGTTTACAGAAGCTGATGGACTCACTGGATGTGACTGGCAGAAGATACGATATGAAGATCAATGTGAAGAAAACGAAAACGATGGCAATATCAAGGCGAGGAGATGTGAAACTGCATATTGAAATTTATGGAAATACAGTGGAGCAAGTGAAGAAATTCAGATACTTAGGAGCTTTAGTGACAGAAGATGGTAGATGCGAAGCAGAAATAAAGGCAAGAGTGGCGATGGCAAAAGAGGCATTCAACAAAAGAAAAGAGCTGCTAACTCAGAGTATGGATAGAAGGTTGAAAAAACAAATAATAAAATCAGTTGTGTGGAGTGTGGCCTTATATGGAAGTGAAACTTGGACAGTAAGAAAGAAAGAAGCTGAACGAACACAGGCATTTGAGATGTGGATATGGAGAAAGATGGAGAAAATAAGTTGGAAAGACAGGATTTCGAATGAGCAAGTACTAGGAGTGGTGAAAGAGAAGAGGACGATAATGAACGTGATTATGGAAAGAAAAAGGAGGTGGATTGGCCATATTTTGAGAGGAGATGGATTGTTGAGCGAGGTGATGGAAGGACGCATCGTTGGAAAGCGACCAAGAGGGAGGAAACGTGCGATGATGTTGCAGGACAACCTACGTGGAGGAATTGACTACGCCGAACTTAAGAGAAAGGCCCGGAATAGAGAAGTCTGGAAAAATTACATGCCTAAAACCTGCCAACTGGCAGATAACCAATGATGATGATGATGTGTAAATTTGACATTTTGACGTCACATGTGCTTATATTAAACAATTATTGGATGAAAGCTTTTTATATCAAGAATTATCAAGGTCGAAGTCTGTGTTATCGGCCGAAGGCTGAGGCTGATAATGCGGTCTGAGACCTTGATAATTCTTGATATAAAAAAAGTCGAATTCAATAATTGTTTTATTATACATTTCAGTTGAAAATATAAAGCAATAGACAGTTGCTTTTTTTCCCGCGCTTTCCTTCGGTTTGTCAGCGGCGTCACGTCAGCACATGCATGATAAATAATTTTTCTTACATATAATACGTCCAGAAACTACATATAATAGCATTGTGGGCTCAGAATCAGACAATTACTGCGGCGAATACAACTAAAAGTGCAGATATCACGAATTCTTACCAAGTTTCTGACCAATTATAATCAAGGATTTGAAGAAAATGTATAATAAAATGCGTTATCAGAGAAAATTTTTCATGATGTCTTACACTGCTAAAGTCAACCGAAAATTTTTTTGACATATATATATTCTCGCGAGAATATCTCGTGCACTTAAGTTGGAGAGAACTCGCCTCCAATCCCTGTGCGGCTCGATAGCTCAACAGGTGGAGCGGCGGATCGGAATCCCGAAGGTGCGAGTTCCAGTCCCGCTCGAGTCAGCCGAAAAATGTTTCGGTTGACTTTAGCAGTGTAAGACATGAAAATTTTCTCATGTCTCTGAGGATGATTCTGAATTATTATTTGCTATTATTATATGAAATCACTTCAAAGGAAACGTGTGCATGTGCTTCTCCTGGAACACCGAACATGTAAATTCTCAAGTGATTCGTTTGATAATAGTAAAGATATATTACCTTCCCCAATATGTCGTTATTCACACGTGACGTCAAAATGTTTAATTTGCATATCAAACAATCTAAAATATCTCAAGAACAAAACAAGGAAATGCAAATAAGACAGTCATTCCCTTTTCATAGGCGCTTTAAAATGAAAATTGCGTGAATGGTTTTTCGTTGCACGGAAAACATGGTGGCGTTACAAGGGTCTTAATTTTTTTATTTTTTATATTCTTAAAGTTTCAAGAAATCAAGTCAGCGTCGTCGAAGTCAAAGATTCAAGACGTGGTCGCCATTCGTCACAGTCTGTCTAATTCCGACCAGTCTCGTACAACTGTTATCTTACTTTGTGAAGATGGAAGTTTAAAAATTTACATGGCTAGCCAAGAACAAGCTGGATTTTGGATGTCACCTTCCTTTCAACCAACGAGGTCAGCGCATTTTATTGGTCTAGTTGTTCATGAAGTCTCTGTCTGTCTGTCTGTCTGTCTGTCTGTCTGTCTGTCTGTCTGTCTGTCTGTCTGTCTGTCTGTCTGTCTGTCTGTCTGTCTGTCTGTCTGTCTGTCTGTCTGTCTGTCTGTCTGTCTGTCTGTCTGTCTGTCTGTCTGTCTGTCTGTCTGTCTGTCTGTCTGTCTGTCTGTCTGTTTGTCTGTCTGTCTGTTTCCTTCCTTCCTTCCTTCCTTCCTCCCTCTATTCCCTTCCTCTTTGACTTACGTCTATTTTATTTTTATGTCCTTCCTCTCCTTCCTTCCTTCCTTCCTTCCTTCCTTCCTTCCCTTCCTTCCTTCCTTCCTTCCTTCCTCGAATACGGTGGCAAAGATTCCTTCCTTCCTTCCTTCCTTCCTTCCTTCTACTGGCATGTATGTCGCATCCACCAAGGTTAGTCAAATTAGTTGAATCACAACCTTATTTTTTACCGGTATTCGTTTGTACTCACTGCACTGATCTCAATAAAACTGGATGGGGCATGGGGCCGAATTTAGCGTGCCAGCGGTATCTACTAACGTGACCATTACTTAAACACGGAGCGAGCGCATAAGTACCGGCTGAGTACCTCAGCCAATCCTGCCCAAACGCATCTGATTGGTCCACACAGCTAAAATTACTTCCGGCCTTACCGAGGAACTTTGGCTGAGACTGAAGAGTGGGGCTTTTGTGAGACTTGTTTACTGTTTTTAAATTAAACTTGCCACTTCCCAAACGTCGAATTTGTCTTTTTCAAGTGTAACACATCATTTTGAGTAGAAAGACCGAAAAATTACGCTTCCAAACGTCGAAACAAAACTAAGGTGAGGAAAAACCGTACGAAAAAGACCAAGCGTCTCACCATTTTTCTTGTTGAATGCAGACGATGTCTGTATACTTTGCTTATTCATTCATATATTCCGTCCTTGTAATTATAAGACCCTTTTATATACACCAAGAATGTTGATAATGAATATCTCCATGTAGATGTCTGAACATCATCTCACTTTTCAACGACGACAACTTTGTTTTTGCACGGCCAACAGTACATGTTGTCTGGAAAGCCAGACAAATGACTACTAAAAAGTTCTCAATTTGTGATATATTGACTTGCAAAGTTAATATAATAAACTATTTATTGTCTTCGTTTAAATGGTCTGTTTTAGTTAAATATCAAAGTATTGTCTTTTATGTGGAACTCTATTTTAAAAAACGGCAAAAGACAAAGCAGCTATAACGTGTCCTTCAAACATCGTTTGAAAGCAAGGTCATAATATAAGCTTATATATTTTACAAATTCATTGACCAAACAAATTTAATCACTTCAGAATTGTTTTTATCTAGGACTCTTATGCTTCTCTTTACAATTTACATGGGTAATTGAAAGATAAAAAGGTTATAAATAAAATATAATTCTCAAAACTTCACCAGCTCACTGACTCGTTGTTGACTTGACTGTTGACATTTCAAACTGTCAGTGCGTAGCCGGGGGGGGGGGGGCTCCCTTTTATGCGCTCACACCGTGATGGCGCCACCAAAGTTCATAAGCTTTCGTAGATTGAAAACAGACAAAAAGAGTTATTTTAAGAAAATTTAAACGAATGTAATTAGGACAGAAGAAGTACTCAATAAGGTTTAAGACGCTAATTTCTTGCATTTGTTTCTATTACTGAGCTGTAAAACCTTTAAATTTCGTTGTTTTTCTTCAGTGCCGACAACGAAGAAACTTATATAAACTGAAAAAACGATAATATAAACTGAAAAACAGACTATAAAATTTACGAATAATTCAATTCCAAGTCTTAAATTGTACCCTGTTTAGTAATCTTAATGCTTTAACAATATCTCGTGTTGTGTACTTGCCATCTTTTGACTGTATTTTTTTAAACAGTGAAAACTAAATGAACTGGCATCTGTTGTTTGCTTTACGGGTTTTCCGACTCCCCCGGCACAGAGTACTTAATATTCCTCCCCTTGGATAATCTGACCGTGCTGACGTCAAGATTGCTTATGCCAGTCAACTTTGGGATTATGTTCCAGTACGTAAGATGACGGTGACTGGTATGAAATATTTGACTGCTGACCATATGACTCACTGTCTATTTTGTTAAATTGACATATTTTCAGCAACATAGCTTCTCGTTGACTATCACCAACTGCAATCCGTCCGTCGTCATGGTTGGCGTCAGAGTCTTGGTCGGTTGTCAAGCAATCGACAAGACCCCTACGTTTCTGGAAATATCTGGACGCGTCGTTGACGTCGAGATTAAACGAAGCCGATGGTTTGATATTCCGTTCACAAGAGATGAAGTTCTTTCTACAGACAGAACTATAACCGTGACTTGTAAGAATACTTTGCTGTACTTTTGTCTTCTATTTTTATTATATTTTAGAAAATAAAAAAAAAGTGCTCATACATCATGAGCAGTTGAAAGACAGTAGGACCATTGGCAGACCTTTTTGTGACTGAGACTTTAAAGTACCTATGAAATGAAAATTAAGTCTGTCTTATTCGAAAGAACACTTAAAATGATAGAGTAACATCTTTTGCAGTTTTTCGTTTCCTTGCTTCGTTGTTGAGATATTTCAGTTTGTTTGATATTCAAATTACACCTTTTGACGTCGCACGTGCATAATGAGTTATCGAAAAAAGTTCTATATCTTTGCTTTCATCAAATACAATCACTTGACAATCTACATGTTTGGTGTTTTAAGAGGAACACACCCACATGCTTCCTTCGAATTAATTTGGTTTGATAACAGCAAAGATATATAACTTCTCCGATAACTGATTATGCACGTATACGACGTCAAAATGTTTAAAGATGTTACTCTACCATTTTAAGGTGGCTCCACACAGTTTCTTGAAAAATGGAAAATACAAGTTTGAGAGTCCAAGACACGTGCATGAACAATTCCAAAAAAGAATAAAACTAAATGTTATGCATAATTAAACAATCTGAAAATCAAAAACTGTTACCAAATAAATAACAACAGTTGTTGTTATGGCAGCAATGACGTTTCAAAATGGCTGCCAATTACCCTTCAAAGTAATCTAATTCGAAAAAAACTTTGGTGACCCCAAATTTTTTTTTCATTAAAACTTTTCTTAAAGTATGAGTAATCAATAGACCGATTTTAAAAAAATTCTGTAGAAGGAATAATTTGTTTTTCGGAAAAATCATGTTTGTTAATTTTTTAAAAATTTCGTTCTACAGAATTTTTTTAAAATCGGCCTATTGATTACTCATACTTCCAGGAAAGTTTTAATGAAAAAAAAATTGGGGGTCACCAAAGTTTTTCTCGAATTAAATTAGTTTGAAGGGTAATTGGCAGCCATTTTGAAATGTCATTGTTGCCATAGCAACAACTGTTGCTATTTATTTGGTAACAGTTTTTTATTGTCCGACTGTTTAACGCTTGCTGAACACATTGTATTTTTGGTATAATGAAGCAATCAACCAATAGCATCGTTGCTTTATAAATATTAATGACGTAAAACAAAAGATTGTGCACCTTATTTGCCACCCTGAACCTAAATTGTAGCTCATTGTTAACCGCTTTGATGTTCGCCGCGTCTCCAGACAATATAATTCTAGGGACTATGATCACATGTTTTGGACTCTCAAACTTGTATTTTCCATTTTTCAAGAAACTGTATGGAGACACCTTAAGTTCTTTCAAGTAAGACAAACTTAGTTCTCGTTTGATAGGCACTTTAAGGCAGGGTACGTCGTTTTCAGTAGTTGCCGTACTTGAATTCGGGGAGGGGCTGAGTTTGGCGTCAGGTGCGGAGAGTAGCGCATTTTGTAGTGAAAATACGTTTATAAACCCGTATACCCGTATACTCGGCTTCGCCTCGTGCAGTATTAAATTTCGAGTTCCTTGTCCGTGAACGAGTGGATGTAAATCCCGATAACACACGAACAATGAGTGCTTTAAACGTTTTAATATTCAATTTGAGTAAACGCTAAAGTAAACACTTGCGAGAAAGGTTCAGTGTCAAAATTAAAATATATCAAGAAAACATACGAATCAGTTTTGCGAGTCAAACTTTACTAAAGAATAAACACAGGCTTACCTTGCTCTCTTAGTGTTTTTTTGGCGTGGCTTCAGCGATAATGTTTTGAATCTTCTCGATGCTCAACTCAACAAACTTTCCACTTTCATCCAACTTCAAGTTGTTGCCGTGCAATAAATAATTCCATGCACGGTATTATTGCACGGGCAAGCGTTGTCATGACATCATAAAAAGGTTTCACGTGGTACAAATCGACCAATAAGAACCCAAGTTTACGAAAATTGAATAATAAAGTGAATTAAAGTGCCTATGGAACGAAAATTATGTTTCTCTTATTTGAAAGAACACTTAAAATCACAAAGTAACATCTTTTACAGATTTTCGTTTCCTTGCTTCGTTTTTGAGATATTTCAGTTTGTTTGAAATGTGTAAATTTGACTTATAAGATAACTTTACGTCACAGTTTGCATAGTGAGTTATCGCAAAGTGCTCTATATCTTTGTTATTATCGAACAAAAGCACTTAGTGAGTTAGGGTCCATGTGCGAGTGTTTCTCCCACAACAGAGTCTGTAAATTTTATGTGTTTTTGTTTGACAATAACAAAGATATATCATGTTTTGCGATTCGTCATTATGCAAAGAGTGACGTAAAGTTATCTTATAAGTTAAATTTACATATCAAACAAACTGAAATATCTCAAAAACGAAGCAAGGAAACCAAAACCTGCAAAATACTCTACCATTTTAAGTGTTATTTTAAATAAGACAAACTTAATTTTCGTTTCATAGGGAATTTAAGATTTATACATGCATGTAGTGCATGTGGTAATTTAACAGATGAAAGATGTACGTTAAGCTCATTTTATATGCGAACACTACCGCTTTGTAAGCACGTATGACTATAAATTAAGCTTTCCATCCGAACCTCAGTAGCCCAATGGTTACAGAGTCTGGGGCTCAGAAACATTTTCTGAGTAATTGAGCTTGACGAGTGTCTGCCAAGTGTCTGTTACATTACAACAAGCTCGCACGCACTACATGTATACTACTCTTAACAGCAATTCAACTGCATTTTGGTAGCTCAATGGTTATTCTCGATTTCAGTTCACTTTTCAACGCGCGGTACGGAAGTTCATTGCCAAATATCAAATTACGTTTCTAAATTCAGAAGTTCATTACGAAGTTCGATTTGATGTTCAAATGTTCGATTCGAAGTTCCCATTTACGGAAAACCTTGGGTCGACCAGACTTTCTCTTGATATGATTTCATTTGGGAAATGTGTTGTTAATCATTCTGCAATTCCAAATTACCAACTGCATAGCCAAAGAATGGCCCAAAGCTGAACTTCAAATCGAACTTCAAATCGAACTTGAAGTGAACTGAATCGACAATAAAGCGTCTAACTGGTCATTAGAAGGTTACATGGTCAAACCCTGTGGTAAACCCATCTGAGTAATTGAGCTTGACGAACGTCCACAAAACGTGTGTTACATTACACCAAGCTCACACGTGTCCTGTGCATGTCTACCTACCACTCACTCACTCACTCACTCACTCACTCACTCACTCACTCACCCACTCACCCACCCACCCACCCACCCACTCACTCACTCGCTCGCTCGCTCACTCACTCACTCACTCACTCACTCGCTCGCTCGCTCACTCACTCACTCACTCACTCACTCACTCACTCACTCACTCACTCACTCACTCACTCACTCGCTCGCTCGCTCGCTCACTCACTCACTCACTCACTCACTCACTCACTCACTCACTCACTCACTCACTCACTCACTCACTCACTCTCCTGATGTTGTTTCTATAGTTGGCCAATCCCATGATACCGCTGGTGTTACAATGGTTGACTCGATCAAAGTGTACTGTAAAACCAAAGAAGCATTCGGTTGGCCCGATGACCTGCAAGATGAAGGACTACCTCCACCCACACCTGCCAGTGTTCCAGCCGCCAGCCCGCTTTCTCCAAGCAATGAAATATTCTCAAGCACTGCTCCTCTGTCATTGCGAGAAATGTGAGTTATTTTGTGCTAAATCGCAAATAGATACGTGTTTTTTTTGTGTGTTCTTTGTTTTAAATGTTTACATTTTCATCATCACATAATTATCTGTATGGATTTATTATAAGTATTTTTATATTGTTTAATGTATCCATATAACAATAATCCTTAACTCATATTTTTAATTAGTTTTTGTGTTGCGTTCATGTTTATACGAGCTTTTTTAGCTCTGGCTCCTTATTGATAGGTGTAAATGAATTATCCTGTCATATCTTATATTCTTTCCTATCCTGTTTTGTCATGTCCTGTCCTATCTTGTTCTGTATTCTATTCTATCCTATGTTATCCTATCTTGTTCTGTCCTATCGTATTCTATCCCATGTTATGCTATCTTGTCATGTCCCACTCTATCTTGTCATGTGCTATCTTGTCTTGCCATGCCCTATCCTATTCTATCCTATGTTATCCTATCTTGTTATGTCCTATCCTATCTTCTCCTAACCTATTCTATTCTATCCTATGTTATCCTATCTTGTTATGTCCTATCCTATCTTCTCCTAACCTATTCTATTCTATCCTATGTTATCCTATCTTTTCCTATCCTGTCCTATCCTATCCTATCCTATCCTATCCTATCCTATCTTGTCCTATTCTATTCTATTCTATTCTATTCTATTCTATTCTATTCTATTCTATTCTATTCTATTCTATTCTATTCTATTCTATCCTATGATATCCTATCTTGTCCTATCCTATCCTATCCTATCTTGTCCTGGCCTATCTTGTCCTGTCCGGTCTTATCATATTCTATCTATAAGTTATCTTATCCTATCTTGTTCTATTATATATATCTTATGTTATCTTCCTATCCTATCTCATCCTGCCCTATCTTATGCTATTTTGTCCTATCCTATCCTATCTTACCCCATCTTAATTGTTTTCTTATCCTATCTTAACCTATCTTATCCTGTCTTGTCCTATCCTATTCTGTCCTATTGTATTCTATCTTATCTTGTCCTATCCTGTCCTATTTGATCTTATTCTATCTTATCTTATCTCATCTCATCTCATCTCATCTCATCTCATCTCATCTCATCTCATCTCATCTCATCTCATCTCATCTCATCTCATCTCATCTCATCTCATCTCATCTCATCTCATCTCATCTCATCTCATCTCATCTCATCTCATCTCATCTCATCTCATCTCATCTCATCTCATCTCATCTCATCTTATCTTATCTTGTCCTATCCTATCTGACGCTATGATGTCCTCGCTCGGCGCTCGCTTCCTCTGGCTTTCACTTATTCAAGGGAGTGAAATCATTAAAAATATTTTAGCATTTAACTTTTTACACTTTACATAGAATTCATGTTTCATATTAGTAATATAATTATACTCGAAATTTTTGTAAAACCAATAAACACTCTTCCTTGAGAAAACTCTAGCGAGGTAACTTAACTTCCTTTTTTTAAATTCTTAGAATGACAGCCAACTCTCTCAGGGCTCTAGATGGCTTTGTTTCTATGGTAAACATCGAAGGAAAGACGACGAACGAAGAGATTGTAACCATAGCTACCTCATTGCTCTCGTCACCCTTACCACAGCAAGTTCAAGAACAAGCCAAAGTTTTGCTCGCATCATTACACCCATCCAAAATGGCGTACAACAATCATAAGGTGAAGCTTGTCGCTATAAATTTTAAAATAACCAATGCAAGCTCGGATTGATTTAACTTTTTCTGGCCGGCACCTGGCCTGGTACCCTGGCCCAATTTCAAAAGAAATAAGGGTCAGGTAACCACTAATTACAATCTCGCGTCATTCAGGGCTAAATCTACTTGTTCGTCTGCGCATGCACGAAATGCGAGAGGTGGGCTGTGATTGGGTTGCCATGGTTACCTCTGATCAGTGGGTGGCATCCCCCCTGTGGCTTGGCACCAATCCTCCAATAACGTCAATTGGCGATCTCTTTTTATAAAAAGATATACGTTTATTCTTGAACTCTGCAATCTTTGAAAACAGTTCACCGAAGGGAATGCAAGATATCCGTTTTCGGGCGATTTTACGTGGGCTGACGTCATAACGTTTTCTGATTACTGGTGTTAATAATATACAGGGCAAAATTACTTGAATATGATTGGCTAATGAAGAGGGCTTTTTTTTTTAGTTCAGGGCAAAATCACTTGTACTTGATTGGTTCCTTGATCAGCAGTACTTGCATGTGATTGGTCGCTTTGTTACTTAGCAACAGTGAACCTCAGAGGACAGAGGACTGACTTTTTTCAACAAATCTGCTAGGTTTTTCGGTCTGAAAATGCTTTTTTGTTCACTTTGAACTAATTTAAACTATTGAAAGAGTTTAAATTATTTGTGAAAATGAATACACTAGAAAATCTACGAACTTTTGCCTGTGTTTATAAAAAGAAAGCAACAGGCACAGCGACAGAGCGAGGAAAATTGGAATGTTGCCGAACACCGACCGTGATAAGGTACATGTATAATATACTTCGACATTTTCTGGACATAACATAGCTCTTGAATAATTTTGCCCGTTATATTATTAACACATAATCGCATGAGTTCTTGTAAAAGTAAGGTTTATTTTCACGAGTGTTTTCAAAATTCAACAAAATTTCCCGAGTCGCGAAGCGACACGGGTAATTTGTAAGATTTTAAAATGAAATTAAGGCCCAGTTTACATGGAGGTAGGGTGACCCTTCTAGAAGGGTTACCCTTTGAAGCGAGTCAAAAGATAGCCCTTGTTTACATGGAGTAGGGTGACACTTGTTGCAGGGTTAACTCTTCTAGTAGGGTCATATTACTTCTGTGTGACCATTTTACTATATATTCGGTTTACATGTTATTGTTGGCGTCATTTGCTCGATATCTTCAAAAGACTTCACAAGGTGTATAAGAACAGGAAGGGCAGCCACAAATCGTTAAGACATTTTGTCCAGTACGCGGTTTTTTTCTTATTGAAACATAACCCGGCTGCCGGGGTCACCCTAGCAAATGCGTTTACATGGCTTATGTAAACAAAAAGATAGCCCTGCCGCCAGGGTTACCCTAGCAAGCAGATAGGGTAACCCTCCCCCCAGGGCCACCCTTGCACTCATGTAAACGAAACACGGAAAGACAATGAACTAGGGTAACCCTTTTACTACGGTAACCCTTCTAGAAGGGTCACCCTACCTCCATGTAAACAGGGCCTAAACCTTAATTTTCCTCGGCCCCATGCGATTACCTATACAAATTTCCTAGCTCGTGAACAGGAAAAATTTCCCGCCAACTTAGCAATCAGCTCGCGTATGGTCATCAAACCCTAGAGAGCCACTTTAACGCTAGATTTTCTTGTGTGTTTCTTCTAGGACCAAGCTCAACTGACTTACGTTGTCAGCTGCCTTTATAACAAACGATCTTCGACCTCTGAGGGCACACATGATGACGTTTGTTTGGAGATGGATCCTGAGATATTCGAACGACTTGTTGTAATGACCCGAGCCGTTGCTGTGAGCAGGCCAGAAAACCTAGTTCGATTTACCAACGAATTGACAGAAACAGTTGCCAACGAAGGTAGCTCTGGTAAGGCGAATTTTGTCTTATAGGGTGTTTTTTCTATGAGCTCCGCCATGTCAATTTTTCAATTAGCCATTTCCCGAAAGAGCAGAGTACTGGGTTCGAGTTGAGACCGCAAAGCATGTTGGGGTCGTTTGAAAGGACAAGATACTGGCAGAGATTGAGGAGCGAGCATGAAATATAAAGGATGCCTCATCATTATAATTGATTTGTTGCGTTCCAGGCTGCACGAATAGTTTTAGAAATGCACCAGGAACACCGAAAAACATATGATCATATTCTAAGGAACAAAGTACTTAAGAAGTCAGACGCCACTTGAGTTTGTTCGGCTCATTTCGAAGAAGGAGAAAAATTGAGTCGTAATCATTTACCTGCGATATTTCCTTGGATAAATGAGACACCTAAAAGAGAACTCACACAACGTTCAGTTGAAGATGTGATAGCTTCACCGAAGAAAAAGACAAGATACGACACGGCAGCTTCTTAACTGGACAACAGTACATTCTTCTACTGATTCCCGTGGAATTTTAGCTCCTGGAATGTCTTCCTCACTCAGTGAAATACTTTCTGTTGATATGGACATTATTCATTTAATAATTTAATAAATTAAAGGACACCGACACTCCGACAGCTCATTTGCATTGCAGGCATTGTTGTCCTTCCAAACGACCCCAACATGCTTTGCGGTCTCAACTCGAACTCAGTACTCTGCTCTTTTGGGAAAAGGCTAATTCAATCAATTTTTAATACATGTTGTGCGATGCTGGCCGGTGTTTTCTATCAACATAATCTTTCTATCTAACAACTCTTTTTTGTTCTCTTATTCTTCTACTTTCAAACCTTCCTTGAAAAAAGCTACTTTTTAGTGCAAAGTTTCACAGAAACTTTGCAGTATTGTGATGAGTGGGGAAAATTCACACGATAGATACATAGATACGTAGATAGATAGTGTAAACTTTCCGGGGGGTAAACTTACCAGGTTTAACGTCATACATACTTGTCGTAGTTGAAAGGCTAAAACCAGTGAAAATGTGAAACACTAGTATCAGTCTTTCATAGACGACAAATATTTATGTCGCTTAAAGCTCGTAAGCCCTATAAACAGCGATAACAGACAGGTTTGTACCTTATCTATGGATATTTCTTGAAAGACCTGTTTATCTTAATATACCAAGAATGAAAGAAGTTTCCCCCCGGAATATATAAGAATACCACTGCGCACGCGTGGTTTTGTTTGCGACTGGCGAATACGGAGAAAATGGCGGAGAAAACGTAAAGGAGTGATCGATTTTTCTTCTCGAAACAAAGAATTTCTAGGCTTTAGTGCATGGCTAATTAAATATGGTCTGGGCGAAAGGATTTACTGTCTGCCTAGTGGAAGGTCAAAGGTGCGAATAAATATTAAAAGCTTTATATTTAACTTTAATATGGCGTGGCATGTTGACGATGTTGTGAAGTCGGTTTGTAGAGTGTTGCTGGTTCGTGTCTGTTATATTTTCAGCTCAGTAACAAATTCTGTATACTGGAGATCGTAGACTGTCTTCGCATTTTGATTTGGCGTTCAATAAACAACTGTACGAAGAACCCTGGCCATATAGTAAACATGAATGTTTAGTTCTACATGTATCTGTTATGCTAACGTAACGTGAAGCTAGCAACATAATCATCAGGCGTAATAATTTGCGAAGGCAACAAAAACTTACTCATCTTGACATCCACTTGACAAATTTTAGTCAATTTTGATCTGGATTGACTGGACGTCACACGATACGTATTAGTATCGGAATTCTTGTGATGTGCCAAGCTTTTTATGCAAAAATTTCGAGGAGTTTAAAAATATCTTGATGTTATTAAACAGACCAGAAAACAATAGTGAAGGGCACAAAAGACGTCAGTATTCATGTTTGTCGGAGTTTATAATTTTTTGGGGTTCTTGAAGAGAAAATGACTCTTTAAGAATCCCTCGAGATTCTATTTTGGGTTGTTTGTCTGAGTTTTCACTTGTATTAAATTAACTTGGGCTTTGCTCAAGAAAATGGGCTGGCAGGTTGCGGGGCTGGCAGCTCTGTCCGTACACGTGGCAAAAATTGTTATTACTAGAAACTTTGCACTATCCTTGGGATCTAGTTATTCGCTCTTAACCTATGTTCAATCATGTCTACATGGAACAATGCAAAAATCAAAGTAGCGTGCTGCGTACAGGCAGTGTAGAAACAACAATCGAAATATAGTAAGGTTGGATATACTGCCGAAACAGAGAACATAGGAGTCTAACGTTTCGAGCGACATTTTCTGAAATTTTCCAGCATGTGCGCGTGAATTCGTTTCCTTATTTTAAGTGGCAATTTTAACAGTTTTTCGTGACTTTTTACTGCTTTCGATCTAAAGCCTTCTTTTCAGCCCATTGGTCCTTGAATTTCCTAATACACAGCCTTGAAAGTCCTTGAAAAGGCCATGAATTTCACTCTTCCTTGACATGTACGAAACCTGATCTACTTTCTGTTATATTATATATAGAGAGGTCAGTGACCAACACCTACACCAACTCATTTCCAATCCATTGTAGACTCCTTGAAAGAACACTTAAAATGATAGAGTAACATATTTTGCAGTTTTTCGTTTGCTTGCTTCGTTCTTGAGATATTTCAGTTTGTTTGATGTATAAATGTCGCGACGTCACACGTGCATAATGAGTTATCGAAAAACGTTATATATCTTTGCTATTGTCAAATAGAATCACTTGAAAATCTTCATGTTTAGTGTTCTGGGCGAAACACACGCACATGCTTCCCTCGAATTATTTTGGTTTGATAATAGCAAAGATATATAACTTTTTTCAATAACTCATTATGCACATGTGACGTTAAAATGTTTAATTTGCATATCAAACAAACTGAAATATTTGTCAGTTGTTTGCTGTACAAGCTGTGTTAGTTAGTAATACTCAGAAAAACTCTGAGCTCTAAGCGGGACTTGAACCCACAACCTTCTGAATGCTAGCCAGATAATAAGATAATAAGCGGTTAAGATTCGTTCCTAGAGGACTGGGCACAGTCTAAGGTATAAGTACCTTAATTAACCTTGCTCCGCTATCTGAGTTCTAGTGGCTCAATGGTTAGAGCGTTTGGCTAGCATTCAGAAGGTTGTGGGTTCGAGTCCCGCTTAGAGCTCAGAGTTTTTCTGAGTATTACTAACTAACACAGCTTGTACAGCAAACAACTGACAATTATTACTAACATCAAGCTGCAATTTCTGAAACTAACAAACTGAAATATCTCAAGAACAAAGCAAGGAAACGAAAAACTTCAAAAGATGTTACTTGTTCATTTTATGTGTTCTTTCAAATAAGACAGATTTAATTTTCGTTTCATAGGCCCTTTTATATATGAAAGAATATCAAATTGCGGCCATCTTTATGAACACGGTGTATTTAGTTAGTTTTCAAATTATTTTTCTAGGATCCCGTAGTGGACAGAGCGTGTTGCCTTTCTCGGAGCAGATAATGGCAACTTTCTGGAAGTTCTATAAATTACAGCCAAGCAATTCATCTTTAGTCACAGTTGCCAATACAGGTATTAACAATGTGATCAGAGGTTGTCGTATAATCGTAAAAATAAATAAATAACAAGAGGGACTAGCTTTGTTCATGTAATGGCTTCAATGACCACCCTTTTCTTTTCAGGAATGCACCATACTGAAATGACAGTGTTTGCTTTGGTCGAGATTCTTCACGCGTTTATTGTTACAGACAGCTCATATGTTCCTGTTGTGACCGAACTCTATGTTGAAATGCTGCTCTGTCAGGTAATGTATATATACTTTCTTTTCCTCAATGTGAAATAGTAATAGACCTTGAAGAAACGGTGTGAGTCGCTCGAACCAAGTGAACATTAAAAGTAAGGTCATCCTTACTCGTACGCAGATCAACGTGGCCGTGTCGAGGCATAATAGTGAACCTGCACAATCCAACGAGAACGAACGAATAACCTTGTTTACTGAACGACTCAGTCGTCCAGACTCGTACGGACTCGCTTTCCTATTGGTTGAGACGACAAATTATTATGATATTCGTCAGTACTGAGGTGGGTGATAATAACTTGTCGTTCCAACCGGCTGGCTGAATCAGTCTTCTGGGACTGATTCAGGCTTTAGTTGTGAAGGTGGTCAAGGGGAGATCTACCAATGGGTTAATGACAATTTGGAGTTGACATAAATTGTGAAGTGGTGGCTGTGGCAAGTAAGAGAACATTTTCATAACACTATACCTCAGGTGATTTCTGTGCCGGTATGATTCAAATGGTCTTACGAATAGCATGATATGTATGGTTTCTCGTTCCAGTTTAGGTCGTTCTTATATATACTGAATGTTGACGACTATTGATTACATTCCGGCAACCTAGTCAGTCAATGAACATCTAAGATTTTGCTTGCCATATAATTAGCATAACTGCATATTCGTCCATTCTCGTTGGATTGTGCAGGTTCACTATTAGGGGACTTTAAGATCTATACGACGTCAACCTCAACGACGACGTCTTTAAACAAAATAATTCTTTTTGCAAAACAAAGAGAATGAATAATTTTTTGTCCCAAGAGTAATCTCAACACCATCCTCGTTCTTCATACAACGTCATTTAGAGCATTTTCACGTCTTCAGGACGACGTCAACGACCAAAAGATGAGAACTGTTGCTTGAGATTGACTTCAGTACGGACACTACAGTCATTTTGGCAGTGCTGAGGCGTTTTGGAAGTCATTAAACTAGCTTCAAATATCACATATAATAGTCAGTTAACCGTGACTTCTTTAAGTTGTAAAACTTATCTTACGTTTTAACCGTCGTCGTCGTCCTAGCATCTTAAAGGGGTCCTACTAATTACTGCCCGGGACTGCCCAGGACTGCCCAGGCAGTCTCGGACAGTCATTTTATACTTCCCGGGAGGAAAAAATGACTGCTTGAGACGGTATAATACAATAAAGAATAGATCCACATTTACGGCAAACTGCCGTTCGAAATCAGCAGTTAGTCGTTAGAAGTTAGGGCAGTTTGTATGCTATGATTGAAAGCTGCCGTTTGTGATTTGCTATATATGAAAATAAACGGCAATCCTAACTTGCTGGGCTAATATTTTAAACATAGCAAATTGGGAAAAAAACCTGGAAACTGCCGTGCACGAATCCCGAAGAACGAAATACTGATGTGGCGAGCGGAGGCCTTCATAAATGAAACCACCGAAATAAAATTTGGCTTATATGAGCCCAATGTTATTCATCCCCGCGGCCTTAAGAAACGTTTTATAAATTATTAAGTCTTGGCCCTTGCACTTTAATTCTATTAATCGAGTCAATTTTGTGTTAAATTTTACAGTAGTGTTAGATTAATCATGAAAATATAAACGTAACACTCTTGTTTAATATACGTCGAAAAATCGGAGAGGAAGAAAGAAAATCCGAACTCAACAGTAGACTGGTAGTCGTCGACAGCCTTGCCGATCTTGTTTCCCTTTATAAAGATATAGTTGACAACAATTTATTTATAAAAAATAATTAACAACTGGATAAAGGGACGAGTTAGGTCTCGGGCAGTCGTTTTATATTCCCGGGCAGTCTCGGGCAGTAATTAGTAGGACCGTCATTAAAGGCGCTTCAGGCAGGCGCCATACGACACAGTTCGAACACGGATCACATCTACAATGTAGGTGTTGATTTTACGGAGGGAGGAAAACCGGAGAACCCGGCGAAAAATCCTGGAAGCCTGAGTGATTAATATAAACTAGGGATGAACCGATAACGAAAAATCCAATTTAACGATACGATAAATACCGATATAATTTGCGGGTTTATCGGCCAATATATCGGTAGTTACCGATAATTTCGTCAAGAATTCTTAGCTAAGTGTTTTTAGGGCAAAATATTGGCGAAACATATAAACTGATAGACCAGTAAAAGAAACGTGATTACAAAATTTAATGAACTCTGATCTCTATAGTAATCAACTTAATTTGGGAAAGTATCAAGAGTACGGTAAATATTTTAAGGAATTAAGGGTGTAATTACGTTAAGTCGTAATTCGTAAACATTGGTTAATTTGATTTTTACAGCAAAAATAGTGAAAGTTAAAAATATAGATTATTATTAAAAAACAAGGCGTCTTATAAACAAGCTTAAGTTTAAGCGTCAGGGTAGCGTCCTGTTATTTATCGGAAGCGCCGATATATATTGACGTTATCGGCCGATAACCGATAAGCCCGAAAATGGCCGATTATCGGCTTCTACTGATAAATTTCCGATTATCGGTTCATCCCTAATTTCAACTAATTCGTGGGCGATGATCTTCGGTATACGCAATATCTACCGATCAGCGGCAGGCATTAAATTGGGCGCTACGCTACGCCTGGCATTGTTTGGCGCTGGAATATATTGATTTATTAAAGAGAAGTGTATTTTTCTACTATACTATTATATCAAACACAACTCTATTTGTTGTTGGAAGTATATATCAAGGCCACAAAAGGCTAAGCGACATTTCGAGGGGCAGACAGTGTATTTATACGAGTCTTTGTTCATTAATTTTTATATGACATTCCACATATATGACGAGCCACCAAAGATGGCAACAGCCGTTATTGCTGCAAATCAACAACCTAAAACTGCATAGATTGCCGTTCTTCACTTCAAGCAAGAGTGCTGACGCCATCACTCTTTAATGGCTCCATTCCACACGCGTGCCGTCCATGTTGAGGAAAACGTCGCATGCTTAAGCTCTTTAATTGAAAATGCTTCGGACGATAACAAGTAGTTTACTACTAAATAGTAAATGGTAGCAACTCGCAGCACTTCACTTTTGATAAAAACTTCTAGTTATATACGTAGCAGAGAAGCTCGACAAGGTGGTCATTCCCAAGGGGTCACCCATCCAATAACTAACCCCGTCTAACCGGAATTAGCTGAAATGTCATCCTGGTTGGAGGGCTGAGTTTTTATTGCGATTACATGAGCGATTTCAACCCGGACTGAAACCAAAATTTTAATCAATAACACGTAATGAGCGATCGACACCATTCACACGCTAGCTTAGTTCAGCCCGAGCTAAAAAATTTGAGCCATTTACATAAACGATTTCAGCTGAAAATCTCAATGTGTACTCGGCCCCTAAAGTCCATGTGTCATTTAATACTTTCGCTCGCAACACTGATCCGTTTGACACTTCCGTTCGTCACGCCGTTCGTCACACCGTTTGTCACACCGTTCGTCACACCGTTCGTCACGCGTTACGCAACGCTGCTCGAACCAATCAGAGAGTGGTTGATAACCAGTAAAAGAGTTCGCTCACCATGATTGCTTTTCAAAACGACTTGGTCACTTGGATCGTCAGACAATCTTCTTCGCCTTTGAAGGATGGAACTCTCGCGACCTATGACGAGCAGTGAACGAAGTCGCTTATACCGAGCGAGATGTAGAATCGCAAGGGAAACCAAGGTACAGTTGGTACATTTTCTGAAGACTTTCTATCCAGAAATTTTGCTTGAGTTTCGTTTGTTTTTACTGGAAAAACAACGACAGATGCAACAACAGCAGATGCAGCAACGGCAGATGCAGCAACAGCAGATGCAACAACAGCAGATGCAACAACAGCAAGAATTCCAACCCGAAGGACAACCACTAATAGCAAGAACAGTCCGTACAGGCGACACGACGTTTACACTTTTAACCCGGGAAACAACCATGTGAGGAACAAGAGGAAAGGGATAGTTTAATAAGATTATAATGGCGCATTAACTGTCGAACAAAGACCTGAACAACAAGATAAATTGAACAGCCGTATACCACCTGAATTTGACGAACAAACTTTCAAACAAGAGAATTTGAAGATCCTGTTTTGCTTAGGCCTGCCCTAAACGTCGCACAATAGACGAATTTCATTCAGACGAATTTAATTGTTTCAATTTTATCCGACGAAACTGCGACGTATAACTCGATTCAACACGAATTAAATCCGTCTCGGCAATTTAATTCGTCTGAGTCAGACGGATAATCGCGACGATAATGCGTGTTCGAGTTACACACGACGGATTATCGTCGGGTCGATTTAAATGTTTCGGCGCCATGTTTGCAAGAAATCGTTTTCAGACTCAACGTGTCCAAGTAAAAACAATTAAATTTGACTGAAATTCGACGTTTAACTCGACGTCGCATTTACGTCGCGTTACCGACGAAGTTAACCGAATTAAATTCATCTGAATTAAATTCGTCTATTGTGCGACGTTTAGCGCAGGGCTTAAAGTCGAGGCCGAGGAAGAATATTCTCTCTGAAAAACAAGCAATTGAACTATACACGAGGTACTTTAATATTATCAATTAGAGTTTGTGTCGTTTGTATAGCCAAACCACAGACCGTTGGCTTTTTAAACATTGAATTGCTCATTCATACAGGAATGTGTTGAGTGATTGCAAATGGTTGTTAAGATTTTTTTAAATAAATAAATATATGTTTGTGATCATGATATTCGGTCTCATTTTGTGAAAGGAAGAAAGGGGCATAGTACAAAACATGGAGTGGGCTCATGGATTGGATTCTGTACTGGACTCAAGAAAAATAGATAAATTTATAATAGATATATTTATAATTATGTTAAGCCTTATGCTTTCAAGATTTAATAGCTTGAACTAGTGCTGCCAGCTTGAACCAGTGCGCCATTGAAATGTTAAGCGCAGTCGGCAATGATTAATGGTTATTTTTTTTAATTTTTGAAACAGTGCTTCAGAGAAAAATCCGTGCCGAAATTAGTGCTTTTGTCAGTACGCCAGACTCGAAAACTATCATGCATGCATGGGGTCGAATTCAGGCTATTCAGCGCTTCGAAACATCAGCTCAACGATGTTACAACCAATAAAAACGAAACTTGAACATTTATTTAATATTTTAATATGTTGGAAATTCGGCATGACCATGACCACACAACACATTACCAGAAATTTGGGACAAGACGGTGGCGCTCGTGCGTATTAAGGACCATAATAATGGAGATTTTCAACAGTAAATAATAAGGAGAGCACATAATAATTCAAATTTTGCTTAAACGATGACATATTTCTTCTTTGCCCGACTCCATCTGACTTCAGCATGGACTAAGGAACAGTTATAACTAAAATACATTTGCTTACTTCGACGACAAAGTACTTCCCTAGCTCGTCTTATTTTTGCACTGAAAGTGCCATTATCCATAGTGTTAGCCATAGTAATCTTTGTAAACAGGTAGAAATTGGCCAAATTGACCAACAACGTTACGGGCAATGCGAAGTGCCCGACTCGCGGTGCATTCGGCAAGAGTCAGTCTACTTCGAGAGCACATAAAGGTCCTCACTTGTCCCTATAACATAGTAAAAAAAAAGCGTTTGAACAAACAAAAAAGCGTTTGAATTTGCTTGATTTCACAGCCCTTGTGGTCGTTTACAGGTTGTTTTTATATACATACATGCACGATTTAGGCAAATTCTAAAGAACTCAATAACCTGAATGATGAGAAACACTAGAATACAATAGAATCACACGCCTTAGAAGACGCTTAGAATACATAATTATATTATTAGGCGAATGGCCGCTTACCGAGAACGGCAGCACAAATGACCCAAATTTCTGGTGATGAAAAAAATTTTAATGCACTTCGTGCTGGCTTTGACTTTCTCTTTCTTTATTTTGACACTATAACTATCGAAAAACGTGGAATTTTCTGATAGCCCAATGAGAATTTCGGCAAGGTTTGTTTCAAAAATAGAGAAAATTAACCATTAATCATTGCCGACTGCGATTAACATTTCAATGGCGCTTTGGCGGATAGTTCAACGTCTATCATCGGATGCTTGCGAACTCATTTAATCATCTAAAAGTTTTATTCTTAGTTTCGAAACAATTTTCAATAAGAAGTATTTTAAAGGATATCACAAGCGGGGCATCTGGTCCTGTTACACCTGCAAACCGGAGTAACTCAGCCGACCGAGCTACTCGCCTCCATTTAAACAGACCCTAAATAATGAGATTTCGATTTGAGATGTTGAACGTCGGTACCAGGGGTCTATATATAGCAAATCGAAAAGGTGGTGAACGTTTTAGCAACGAAATACTGACTACATTTTACTCGGATAATGGTCTCTGCTCGATATTGGTATTTCGTTATCAAAACTAATCTTGGCTGTTTACCACATTTTCACTTTGCTTTATTCAAAGCACTGCCTACGCAGTACTCTACTTTTCCCCAAACTATGCAATTAAACATGTCGGCGTAGCTCTGAAGTTTAACGATCTTCCCACTCATTCCTACCATATAGCATATGATATGTAATAATTAAGTTTCCATTCAAACGTCCTGCTTGCGACCAAAAGTGGCAATCCAAACTAAAAAGCCTGTTTTAGACGGCGTGCTTGTCGTGTGCCGAACCAAAGGCCTGCGCTAAACGTCGCACAACAGACGAATTTAACTGCAGAATATGCGTTGTTTGGAGGTAGGTGCCGTTGGTGACCAGGCTAGTCAGCAATCTAGCCTTGTTAGCAAGCAAAGTAACTGTAAGCAATTGGGCCATGAGCAAATAGCCAGCAAACTAAGCAATAGCAATTAGGGTAATCAGAGAAGCAATAGGCGTTTGCCATGACAACTCTGCCAAGGCAGACCACCGGCACCAGTCACACTGACAAGTCAGTGGAATAACATATACGATCTATAGGATTCTATACTTCGTATCTAACACGGGTGGGGAAAGGGCGAAGGGGAAGCACAAGCTGAGCAAAGACGCTACTTGCAGCAAAGCAACAGACGCTCAATGAATCTCGAATGAACCCCTTAACGTAAGTGACGTAAGGGACTCCCCTAATAAGGGGAACCGCAGGCCAACTACATCAGCAGTTAACTTCGCTTAAATATATCCTATGTTTAACCACATTTAATTCAGACGAATTTAATTCGAATTAACTTCGTCGGTAACAAATTATTGTGATGTAAATGCGACGTCGAGTTAAACGTCGAATTTCAGTCGAATTTGATGGTTTTTACTTGGACCCGTGGAGCCTGAAAACAATTTCTTGAAAACATGGTGGCGAATTGTCACAGATAGAAGAGAAACATGACGAATTTAATTGCCGAGATGAATTTAATTCGTGAGTCGAATTTAATCGAGTTATACGTCGCAGTTTCGTCGAATAAAATTCAAACAATTAACTTTGTCGATTGTGTGACGTTTAGCGCAGGCCTAATAATGATTTGGGACGACTCAAATCTATATTTAGCACGGGGGCAAGTTATACGGCCAATCAAAAAACGCCGTCTGGTGTTTAGAAAATAATTTTAATAATTTATAAATATCTCGGTGTTAGTTTATTTCCATGTTAGAAAGTAAACCGTTCACATGAGACCAAGATAACCCAGGGGATAGGGCCAAAGATAACCCTACCTCCATGTGAACGGTCAACCTTTGTATAATGACGCATGCTTACATTGTAAAAAACATTCTAAGTTATACGCACTATTCTTGCTCACGTGCCGTTTGCGTGCGTTTAATTGTCGACGTTACTGGCGTGTTCTTTTGATCACGTGAACGCTAGGGGGCCAGGGACAACTCAGTGGTTGCGTTTTATCATGTGATTGACCCTAGCCCCAGACACAATCAGAAATGGCGGCTGTCGAGGCTCGCGAAATACGGGCTGACCCGTATTAGCTACGCATGCGTAGAACGAATATCTTGCGTGTAAACGTCATCAATACACGGCCGACAGGAGCGAAGACACCCCAAGCTCAAAGTCAAACATCTCCGCTCAAAATCGTCGCTCGACCATAATTCTTCCACGAGCGCATAGCACGAAGCTTGGGCTTGCCATAGAATACGGTTTGTTGACAACTCGCGGAATTTTCGCGATGTACAAACCCATCCATTACCCTTCTCAAATTCATCAGTTTCAAATGTCCCCAGAACTCACTTGAGCCAGCACGTGGACTGCGAACGTGGACTGCGAACTGCCCCATGAAAGTGGCCGATTTTCTATGCGATTTCCGATCGTGATTATCCCCACCCCAAGATAACCCGGTCTCATGTACCGCTGAGATATCTGATAAAAGGCTTCACTCGAAACGTCAGTATATCGTTATTGGAACTATTTCGGTAATTTACCATGCACTTGCAGACCAGTGCTTCCACTTTTTATTTGCATAGCCCAGTCACTATGGGGGAGGGTTTAGATAAACAAGAGAAACAAAGAACTTTTGCAAAGAAGGCTAATAATATCTGACCCCTCCCCCCATGGTGACAGGCCCATGGAAGGAAATTTCCTTGCAAAGTGGAAGCACTGTTGCAGACTGCTGCTCGGCCGCTCCCCCCCGAAGCGCCACTTCCGGGGGGTGGAGCGGTCGAGCAGCACTTTTTCACTTTTCCCTATTTCATTTATACGCCGTATTTATACCATGAATCCAATCTCTTCTATTGGTGGGTTGCAATCAATCCCCTGGGAATCAGATTTAGAGGACAAAGACACAGCGGCCATGTTGGTTGGTAGGTACAGTAGGATCTAATATAACATTTTTTTGTATCTATCAACCAACATCGGCGCCATGTCGTAACGTGCAACGCGGCAATTGATGGGTGTTAAGCCCTAATCAAACGAGAACGCAAGTCATCGCAAGTTGGCAGTCACGCTATCTCAGCCAACCACTCTGAATAATTTCCCGAAAATATTATGTACCGTGGCAAAGTTAAAACTGGTTTAAAACACTCATGAAACCTTTATTTTGTTAATTTGGGTGTTCGAACGACCGCCACAGAAATTTGTGACTACCAACTTGCGATGACTTGCGTTCTCTTTTGATTAGGGCTTAAAACAGGCTTTAGCTCCAGTCAACTTTCAGTGTAGACTTGCCACAAGTCGACCACTAACATCCACCCACCAACCATCCAAAGGTGGAGCACGAGCGAGTACTCGGATGGGTGACCACACTAGCTTCATTTGAGTAGAGTTGTTGGTTCTCTCTTGTGCCTCAATGTTTTTTCTCCGGGTTCTCTGGTTTTCCTCCCTCCACAAAATCAACACCATTTTCCCTCTATTCCCAGTTAGATCAATGAGCTAGTATAACATGGATTGGTATAGTATAACATGGATTGCTAGTATAATTGGATTATCAATGTCAATGGGGTGTTTGCATGAGGCCGGTCTCAACTCGGACCGGCCAGAATTTTGCATTTCAGTTTTTGTTTACTTGAGGCTGGCCTTGAAACTATATAGGCTTGGTTTCGCTGTTACTTCAAGATTTGTGTCAATTACCGTTCAGCTCGTGACCGCAGGAGAATCATTATTTTATGTGGATTTGACACAATTTCATTTAAAACAACCTATTGAGTTTGAAAGGTGAAAGTGCTTCAGTTCGGTCTACCGCGGGCGACCTGATTAGGCCGGCGTGAACTGAATCTCGGGCCGGACTCATGAAAACGATCTATATATAGTATTAAAAAAACACTAGAACCGACCTAAAGTCAGTCCGGTCTGAGTTCGAGTAACCTGCTAATACAGACCCTTCAGGTATAGTCTGTATTAGCAGGCTAGTGTTAATTGAAGTTGCAGGCTAGTTTGTTGAAATGCATTAGAATTTCAATTTTGTCAGTGGTCACGGTCATGCATGGTCATGCCGAATTTCCAATTTATTAAATAGATATTCAAGTTTCGTTTTTTAGTGATTGTAACATTGTTGAGCCGATGTTCCGAAACGCTGAAATAGACCTCGGTTTTCGGGTCTGGCATACTCTGAAAAAGGCACTATTTCGGCACGAGTTTTTCTCCGAAGCACTGTTTCAAAAATATAAAAACAACCATTAATCATTGCCGACCGCGATTAACATTTCAATGGCGCTTTGGGAGACATTTCAACGTCTATCGAACGCTTGCGAACTCATTTAACCATGTAAGAGTTTTATCGTTAGTTTCGAAACAAGTTTCAATACATTTCGAACTTGGTTTAAGAAGTATTTTAAAGGATTTCACAAGGGGGCATCTGGTCCTGAGGGGGGGGGGGGGTCATCTGGTCCTAGTACCAGATGCCCCGGCGGCATTCTGAAAGGGGGGGGGCATCTGGTCCTGTTACACCGGCCCCTAAACACTGTCAATAAATAAAGTCATGTTTTGTCAACAGTTGCCTTTTAACCTGATTTTTTGTTTATTTTAGGATGTTATCGTCAGTTTTTCTTGTAAGCAAGCATTGATCTACCTTCTGAGACCCGCATCTCGTCGTTGTCAATCCGGATTGATTGAGGAAGCCAAGAACACAGCGAGCGCTACAGATGAACCACCACAAGCCAAGAAAGAGGACGACAAAACTGACGGCGTCCGACAACCTTCTGGTGATGACGCTTTGCAAAGTCGTACAAGTGCTGCTCAGCAGCAGCAGCAGCAACAACAGCAGCAACAACAGCAGCAGCAACAGCAGCAACAACAACAACAACAACAACTTGAACAGGTTTGTAATATAACTAATAGGCGAATTTCAGTGTATTGCGCGCGCATCATTTTGCAAAGGAATTGGCCGGCTCTTGGTGGGCTCCCCACAAAGTAAGCAATGGCAAACGTATGTTTACTTTGAGTGGAGCTTGCCAGTTTTTTTGAAAAATGATGCGCGCGCAACACCCTGAAACTCGCCTATAGAATTGATGTTTGTGGGCATAATTGCATAAATACCGTATTTATTCCAATAGGCGCCCACTATCAAGTAAACGCCCCTAGCTAATAGACGTCCCCTCTACTAATAAAAATATTTAATAAATGCCCCCCCCCCCCAATAACCCTCCCCCCCCCCCAAACTAAACTACTTAATAGCAAAATACGCACTTTGGCCATATACTACATACAGGGCACTTTGCAAAGTTACATTATATAACCCCAGTGTTTGTCCAATTACCTTCATCTTATTCAAAAAATCATGAGATTGTGTGAACATTTGCGTGACGTTTTAATAATTGAAATATCACGAAGTTCCGTCGCATTAATTCCTCGCATTTAATGCGACCAATTTTATCCGACGGAAATGCGACGCGTCGCATTTAATTCGACGCTGTCGAATTATGCGACGAGCTGTGCCGCATAATTCGACGGAAATGCGACGTTGATTTAGACGTCACAGAAAATGCAGTCGAATAAAATGTATAAATTAGCATAATCACTTTTTCTAACCTACAATATCCCTCAATACCCAACAATTTTACAGTTCGTGGGCCCCACGAAGATCATTTTCAACATGACGTACTTGTTTGTATCGTCCAGAATGTTTTGTGATGGACGAAAACAATTAGTATGAAGTTGGGTGGCAATAAAAGGTATTGGAGTTTTCGGCTGAAGAAAACTGTCGAACTAGCCGAAAGCAACACATTAATCGAGTTTTACGAATGAGAGAGCTTTAAGCGAAAGCTTATACATTCAGTAACGACAAACGGGCGACCAGCGACACATGTTGAAACACCGAGAGCCTCTGAAGGTCTTCTTTGTGTTTTAGCTTTTTGATATACCGTAATTATTCGAATAAACGCCTCCCTCGAATAAACGCCGCCCTCGAATAAACGCCGCAGGGACAAGCAAAAATATTATTAAACGCCGCCCTCGAATAAACGCCGCACCTGAAGCGCCAAAAATTTAATAAACGCCGCGGCGTTTATTCGGTACTTATCTTTAAAAAATAAGACAACATTAAATCTAAAGCAGTCTTGCGACAGTAGGCATTCACGAAGAAACAGCAGCTGGGAATTTGAAAGCGCCACCAAGAAAAACCATTTTGCAGTGGATTCTGGATTCCTGGGATGAATTGCCTACAGATGTCATCAAGAAATCGTTCAAAAGTTGTGCATTGAACCTTCCAGTTGACGGCTCAGAAGATGATGCGATTCACTGTTTCAAGGAGGGACAGCCGTGCAACACTGGACAAGCCGTCCTGAAATCACAACTGGATATTCTCGACGAGCCAGAAACGAATCCTTTCGACACTGAAGAATACACGTCTTCCGATGTTGAAGAGGCATGCCCTACTATTCAGCTGTTAGACTCGGACCACGAAGGAGACAGTGACATTGAAATAGAATGAAACTTAGTCATTATATAAGACAGTGAACAGTTCAATTTTCATATATATTTATATATATTTAAAAGACATATGAATTTTATTCTTAGTTTTTTAATAAATTCACAGTTGTTGTTACAAAATTTGCAATAAACGCCGCCCTCGAATAAACGCCGCCCTCGAATAAACGCCGCACCTGAAGCGCCAAAAATTTAATAAACGCCGCGGCGTTTATTCGAATAATTACGGTACTCACTTGAAGATAAAAATATGGCGTTCCTCTTAACAGCTGGGTGCCATGCAAATTGCAACGCGCGGTAATTCGAAACTCGAAACACCAACGTTTAGAGCTATTTGGCGTTAAATTTCAACCGTAACATTAAATGCGACACATTAAATTCGACGTCTAAACCGAACTGTGTCACTTCTGTCGCGTAATCGTCGCATTAAATTCGACGAATTAAATACGACGGAACTTCGACGTCTAAACCAGGCCTAATAATTGGCCCGACTCAGGCTCATTTTAGCCCGAACCGAAGGCGAGGGTTAAAATTAGCTCTGAGAAAGGCCAGAAACGTATTTAGACCTAAGAACATCAATTGATTACTATTATGATAATTTTAGTGGGCATTTAGAAGAAAATCAAAGACAGTATACAGCTCTTCTGCTCAATCAATAAGTTCAAAATTTGTTACCACGACAAGATCTCTATTTTATTAATTGTATACTCTTCTTTTATATTATCAGGACATTCCCCCACCCCCGTCGCCAGGGAACTTAGCGGCTTCGGACCAAGCCGCGAGCTCATCGGCAGCCAATCGTCTTGAAGCCCTACTGGGTGGAGGATTTCCCGCCGTCTATGAACTCCCACCTGATGCTGATGACGAAGCCATGATGGAGTTAGCCATAGCTCTGAGTTTGCAAGAGCAAGGAGAAGATGCTGCATTGGACCTGCACCATTTCCTTGGAGATGCTATACAGAATGGAGAACCTGTTGGCGAGGGTGAACAATCCTCTTCTTCTGCATCAGGTAGTATATCTTAGCTTCTAGAAAGAAAGTGTTTTGACACGTTTTCTTTACTTTTCACTTCATTTCTCTTTACTTCACTCCACTTCACTTTACTCTACCATGTTTACTGTCCTAAGAAGTACCCACAAAAGCATAACAGAATGGCTACTTCCTCCACTTTACTTCATTTACTCCTCTCTATTTCACTCCATTTCACTTCACTCCACTTTACTTCACTCCACATCACTTTATTCTATTTCACTCTACTCCACTTCATTTCATTTCACTCCACTCCACTTTACTTCACTCAGAATTCACTTCACTTTACTTCACTTCACTTTACTTAACTCCACTCCACTCCACTTCACTTTATTCTATTTCACTCTTCTCCACTTCCTTTCATTTCATTTCACTCCATTTTACTTCACTCCACTCCACTCCACTTTACTTCACTCCACTTCACTTTACTTCACTTCACTTTACTTCACTCCACTTCACTTTACTTCACTCCACTTCACTTTACTCTACTCCGTCCATTTCACTCCACTCTGCTCTATTTCACTTCTTTCTACTGTAGCCCACTTTACTCCACTTCATTCCACTCTATTTCACTTCACTCCACTTTACTTCATTCCACTTAACTTTACTTCACTCCACGTTACTTCACTCCACTTTACTTCACTCCACTTCACTTTACTTCACTCCACTTCACTTTACTCTACTCCGTCCATTACACTCCACTCTGCTCTATTTCACTTCTCTCTACTGTAGTCCACTTTACTCCACTTCACTCCACTCTATTTCACTTCACTTCACTCCACTCCACTTTATTCTATTTCACTCTACTCCACTTCATTTCATTTCATTTCATTTCACTCCACTTTATTTCATTCCACTTAAGTTCACCCCATTTACAACATTGTCAACTGAAGAAGCAGCATTACCAACTGAACAAGCAACATTATCAACTGAAAAAGCTGCCCTGCCAACCCAAAACGCTACCATTACAAACCAACAAGCACGCACATGTACAGAATAAAACATATTCCGAAGAATAATGCCATCCTGTAAACTCAAGATATGAGTCAAACAAGTGGAACTATGTTGAAAATTGTAATATTTCGACTTTATTTCAAAGTCGTCATCAGACAAGTGAAAATACAAAAACATGCCAGGTCTTATATACAAGTCAAAATATCGATGACATCATCGGCAACAAAGGAGAAGAAAACCTAACAGTAATTACACAGAAGACCTAACACTAGCTATTTACATATACGTCAGAAAACCTAACACTATTTACAGAACTGAAGCTCTAATTGCTTATCAGGTCAGGCAAAAAGTGACAGTTCTTTGCTAGCCTTCAGGCCCGAGTTTAGCTCGGGTTTATTAAACTTAATTTTCCCGAACTGTCACTTTTTGCCTAACCTGATAAGCAATTAGAGCTTCAGTTCTGTAAATAGTGTTAGGTTTTCTGACGTATATGTAAATAGCTAGTGTTAGGTCTTCTCTCGTGTAATTACTGTTAGGTTTCTTCTCCTTTGTTGCCGATGGTGTCGTCGATCTTTTGACTTGTATATAAAACCTGGCATGTTTTTGTATTTTCACTTGTCTGATGATGACTTTGAAATAAAGTCGAAATATTACAATTTTCAACATAGTTCCACTTGTTCGACTCATATCTTGAGTTTACAGGATGGAATTGTTCTTTGGAATGTTTTATTCTATACTTTTTCAAGTTGTCGGCTGGTCTTGGTTTTTACGTACATGTACATCTACCAATGTTTACTGTCCTAAGAAGTACCCATGGAAGCATAACAGAATGACTACTTTCTCCACTTTACTCCATTCACTCCATTTCACTTCACTCCATTTTACTTCACTCCAATTCACTTTATTCTATTTCACTCCACTCCACTTCGTTTCATTTCATTTCACTTTACTCCATTACACTTCATTCCACTCTATTTCACTCCATTTCACTTCACTCCACTCCACTTCACTCCACTCCACTTTATTCTATTTCACTCTACTCTATTTCATTTCATTCACTCACTCCCCTTAATTTCACTCCACTTTACTCCATTCAACGTCACTCCACTTCATTCCGTCCCACTTTATGCCACCCCACTTCACTCCACTTCATTCCACTTTAGTCCACTCTACTACATTCCACTCTAATGCATTCCACTCCACTTCATCCCACTTCACTCCACTCTACTGCATTCCACTCCACTCCACTCCACTTCACTTCATTTTATTACATTTCATTTGAAGGTCATGCTAGTGACGATGAGCTAGAGAACGCAGCTGGTTCTATGGATGTACTGCAAATGCGTAATTCACCACCGCAAGCTGGTCTCAGTCAAGGAGATCTGGGCTCTGTCAGTGAAGGAAGTGCTGAATCTATTAGTGGAGAGAATCAAGGAGACGAACAAGACAGGCAGGAAGATGCAATGGGTTAGTAAAATGTATATAACAAATGACTATATTTGCGTGTGCGTTAGTTAAGTTAGTAAGTTAAGTCTTTGCTTCATGAGAGTAACACTAAATAACAAAGCTAATAAACTTGTGGCCCTCCTAATTAAAATTAAACATTACAATGTTTAAGATCACAATATTAAAAATGTTCGTTAAATGTAAATTATATGATAAATCAACATGTAATAATATGTAACCTACTAAACTAGATTATACTAATTAATAAAATGGTTAAGAAATTGTTGCTGGCTAAAAACGTGATTCCATAGCGAATTTTTAAAAGAAAAAACACTATCTTTTTGCCTTATGGAAAGTGGTAAGTTGTTCCATTCTTTACATGCTGATACACTAAAACTCCTACCACCTTCAGTTACACGTTTAAACTTAGGACATAAAAGGTTAAAACTGGAATATCTAGTATGTCACTGTTGACGACAAGCATGTCCCTTATATAAGAAGGTACTTTGCTATTTTAGCGTACATGTAATGAACATGTGCGTGTGCTTGTGCGCGTGCGAGGCACGGGCGTGTTCGTTTGTCCGTAAAGGCCTGTTTAAACGGATCCAACATTGCCCAACATTGTTGGTCCAACAATGTTGGACCATTGTTGGACAATGTTGGCCAACATGTTCAAACGGATGCAACAACATCCAACACAAGTGCTATTAATTAAAATCGAAAACTGATCAGGGGATCGGAGTTTACCTATAATCCTTCGCTGATTGGTCAGTTTTTTGGTAATTATAATTAATTATAAAGTTACTATGGAGATTTCAAGATAGCCGACTTCAGTGAGAAGCTTGGCTGTCAAAGGTTCCTATTTATGTTAAAAATATTGCAGTATTTTAACCTCAATCGTCTAAATAAAGTTTTTTGAAAGTAACGAATATCGAGTGAGTTTTGTCTTTGTTTTAAGTCGTTATGTTTGAGAGCAGTACGATCATGTTTTAACATTTTTGCGACGCCTGTCAAATGACTCAAATCTCCATGGAAACGATGTCGATGAACTCGTTTTCCGTCAAATGTTGGACGATGTTGGATGAAAAGTTTGAACGGAATCAAACTTGATCCAACGTGTCTAACATCATGCAACATTATCCAACATGGTGTTCAAACGAATCCAACATGTTGCATTCAACATTGTTGGATGATGTTGGACCAACATGTTGGATCCGTTTAAACTTTAAACAGGCCTTAAAGTACATGCCTGTTTGTGTGTGTATCTGTGTGCACGTAATGCGTGTGCGTGAGGTTCGTGCGCATGTAGTGCGTGCGCGTTTAATGCGTACGCGTATAGTGCGTGCGTGTTGTTTTGCGTGTGCGTATGTTATATGTACGTCTCGTCATATATATATATATATATATATATATATATATATATATATATATATATATATATATATATATATATATATATATATATATATATATATAGTTTTAATTCTATACTGCTAAATCCATTGCTGCCTATTAAATCTTCCTAATAGAAAGCGGAGTATGTGCCACACCCAAACCTGACGATCAAGCTGGCATGGATCGTTTTGATATGTCAAAGTATGACGAAGATGCCCGGGAGAAGTTACATGATCTCAATTTAGTGATTCTCGAGAGGTTTATCGAACATTTTCACAGGATGAATGGTATTCATGGCGTCCAAGCTATCCCGTTCATGCAGGTATGTATATAAAGAGCACTCGGTCTAAAGGCGGTTTTCCACTGGCGAAAAATGTCGCGCGAAGCGACATTTTCTTTTGTCTCGCAAGCTCTCGAGTGGCACTAATTAGCCAAGACAAAAGAAAAATGTCGAGTCGGTCGACAAATGTCGCCTAATTGAAAACCGCCTTTAGTTCTGTAGAATTGTAGTCTTTGAATAATTTATCAAAATAAAGTAGTTTTGTTATTTCAAGTCTGACTACTGTGCTGTACCGGTTTGTGTTGTGTTGTGTTGTGTTGTGTTGTGTTGTGTTGTGTTGTGTTGTGTTGTGTTGTGTTGTGTTGTGTTGTGTTGTGTTGTGTTGTGTTGTGTTGTGTTGTGTTGTGTAGTGTAGTGTAGTGTAGTGCTGTGCTGTGCTGTGCTGTGCTGTGCTGTGCTGTGCTGTGCTGTGCTGTGCTGTGCTGTGCTGTGCTGTGCTGTGCTGTGCTGTGCTGTGCAATAGTATATGGCAATAGTATATGGCAAGACTGCACTGCACTGTACTGTACTGTACTGTACTGTACTGTACTGTACTGTACTGTACTGTACTGTACTGTACTGTACTGTACTGTACTGTACTGTACTGTACTGTACTGTACTGTACTGTACTGTACTGTACTGTACTGTCTTGCCATAAACTTGAAATATCCTTTTTTTAATCTTGCAGGTTCTTCTCGTTCTGTGTTCAGACCTCGACAACAGTGAACGGGACAGAGAGCTTCTTGATCGCGTGTTATCCACAAGTCTTCGTGAGTTACATTTGGAAACAGCTGATCTGTCCGCTATTAGCTCTCGATCAAGTGCTCATGAAGTCCGACTGATTGTAATGCGCTTCTTAAGTGTATTAATGTCTAAGTCAAAATCTTCAGTGAAAGGATCTATTCAGGTAAGACATTAGGTTAGATATAGTGTTTTGGTGAGGCGGATAATCAGTTGCACATGTGCATGTTGTTCGGTACTATGGTAGATCGTACTTCGTTTCTGGTAGTTAGTGCTTGGTACATGGTGCTGGGTGCATGGTGCTTGGTACATGGTGCATGGTACATGGTGCTGGGTACATGGTACATGGTGCTGGGTACATGGTACATGGTGCTGGGTACATGGTACATGGTGCTGGGTACATGGTACATGGTGCTGGGTACGAGGTACATGGTACATGGTGCTGGGTGCATGGTGCTTGGTAATGGTGCTGGGTACATGGTACATGGTGCATGGTGCTTGGTACATGGTGCAAGGGGTACATGGTACGCGGTATATGGTACATGGTGCTTGGTACATGGTAGGTGGTGCATGGTACATGGTGCATGGTACATGGTACAGGGTGCTTGGTACATGGTGCAAGGGGTACATGGTACGCGGTATATGGTACGTGGTGCATGGTGCTTGGTACATGGCGCTTGGTACATGGTGCAAGGGGTACATGGTGCGCGGTATATGGTACATGGTGCTTAGTAAATGGTACGTGGTGCATGGTACATGGTACGTGGTGCATGGTACATGGTGCAAGGGGTACATGGTACGCGGTACACGGTATATGGTACAAGGTGCATGGTGCATGGTGCTTAGTACATGGTACGTGGTACATGGTACATAGTCCTTGGTGCATGGTGCATTGTACATGGTGCTTAGTACATGATACATGGCCATTGTACGTGGTGAAATAGCTTAAAGATTCAAACTAGCACACCTCTTATTGCGTAATATTTGTTTCTCTTTCAGCCGTCATCTTCAATGTCCTCACGAGTAGCAGCTTCCCTTTGGCAAGAGAACATTATGGATCATTGTCTTAGTATTTTGACTCGTCTGATGGAACACTGGAAGCTGTTGGAGAAACGTGAGGAAAGTGAAGCCAGCGTTGGTGGAACTTTACTCAAACCTCAACCAAATCATTCTCCTCCGGACATGTCACCATTTTTCCTGCGACAATATGTGAAGGTGTGCGAGTTAATGTGTTTTTCAAACTATGATATAAAAGATTACAACAACAACAACAACTTTATTTACCAAAAATTAATAGATTAACTAAATACATGTTTGTGACACTAATATGGTAAGAAGCGACCCAGAAAAACTATAACGCAGTTAATCGAACTGGGTGGCTGCTATAGAGAATTAACATTTTAATGGACAGTACAGTACAGTACAGTACAACACAACACAACACAACACAACACAACACAACACAACACAACACAACACAACACAACACAACACAACACAACACAACACAACACAACACAACACAACACAACACAACAATAGAGTTGATGTTCGCGGGCATAAATATGTTTTGGCCCGACTCAGGCTCATTTTAGCCCGAGCCGAAGGCGAGGATTAAAATGAGCTCTGAGAAGGGCCAAAAACATATTTATGCCCAAGAACATCAACTCTATTACTATTATAATAATTTTAGTGGGCATTTAGAAGAAAATCAAAGACAGTATACGGTAAACAGTATCTTGAACAGTGCCGCCATCCCACCGGCGAGTATTTCATTGCAATAAGTATTCACACTACACCTTTTTCAGGTCAAATTCAGAAACTTCCAAACGAATTTCAGACACTTCCAAATGATATTCAGATTGTCCAAATGAATTTCAGACATTTCCAAATGATATTCAAATTGTCCAAATGATATTCAGACATTTCCAAATGAATTTCAGACATTTCCAAATGAATTTCAGACATTTCCAAATGATATTCAGACATTTCCAAAATGAAGCGAGAGGCTAAAGTTCGCTTGTGAACAGTAAATAGTTCGGATCAGCTGAGGGGACACATATACCTTTTTTGCCCTGCATTACTCAATAAAAAACATTCAATTGCACTCGTTGAAATAACAATAGCACTTTATTATTAGCGCGAAACGACATTCAATAACGCTTCTGTAACATCAATAGCATTGATTATACATAAAGTGCTATTTTTATTTCGATGAGTGCAATTGAATGTTTTTTATTGAGTAATGCAGGGCAAAAAAGGTACATGTGTTCCCTCATCTGATCCGAACTATTTACTGTGCAAGCCTCTCGCTTCATTTTGGAAATGTCTGAATATCATTTGGAAATGTATGAATATCATTTGGAAATGTCTGAATATCATTTGGAAAATCTGAATATCATTTGGAAATTTCTGAGATTCACTTGAATTATCTGAAATTCACTTGGAAAGTTCTGAAATTGATCTGAATTATCTGAAGTTCGTTTGGAAGTTTCTGAATTTGACCTGAAAAAGGTGTAGTATAACCGTCCTTCGTGGATCGTTCCCCACCGCACGCTTGCGACAGTGACTCGCGGTTTGTGATACAATGCTGATTAAGGCACACCTCTCGATACTTATCTTCACAAAAAATTGTGTCGCCTTGATGGATGCTACCAAAACGGGAAATTGAAGAACAAACATAATCTTAATATCCAAACTCTTGCGGCAAACAATTACCTGCATGTGATTGGAGCGGCCGCATCAAAGCATTCCATGCGGTCGAAATCATCGGGACAACAAATCGATTATATGTTCCGAATAGTAAGCTGCCTAGCGGCAGCAATAACTCATAATGTTACATGTAAAACTTGGCAGAAAAACGCCACATTTGTCACCAAAACAATCTTTGCTTCAAAGTATTGACTAGAAAAGTATACAATTCCGTAAACAATAAACCAATAGTGATTTAGAACTGTTAAAACTGATAGGCTCGGTCAGCTGGCCAAAATATATTTTAGCTCGCTGAATTCTTTATTTTAACCCGCAAAAAGATTACAACAACAACAAAACAACAACAACAACAACAACAACAACAACAACAACAACAACAACAACAACAACAACAACGACAACGACAACGACAACGACAACGACAACGACAACGACAACGACAACGACAACGACAACGACAACGACAACGACAACGACAACGACAACAACAACAACAACAACAACAACAACAACAACAACAACAACAACGACAACAACAACAACTTTATTTACCAAAAATTAATCGATTAACTAAATACATGTTTGTGACACGAATGTGGTAAGAAGCGACCCAGAAAAACTACAACGGAGTTAATCGAGCTGGGTGGCTGCTATAGAGAATTAACATTTTAATGGTCAGAATGTACTACAAATAAAGATACAGATACAGTACAATGCAATGCAATGCAATGCAATGCAATGCAATGCAATGCAATGCAATGCAATGCAATGCAATGCAATGCAATGCAATGCAATGCAATGCAATGCAATGCAATGCAATGCAATGCAATGCAATGCAATGCAATACAATACAATACATTGTGAAATCATGAATAATTAATGAGGTTAAGAAGCAATCAAAACGTAGCATTCAAGTCACATGTATACGTCTGTAAATCCCACATAAAAACCATCTTTTGGACAAAGTGATCTTTATCAAAAGTTATGAATACTAATTAGTTTCATTCTATTGCTTCATTTCACAAGTACGATAAAGCATTCGCGTCCGATCTCGGTATGGGGATTTACTTCGGCTGCCTTGTAAATCCCCATACAGATCGGTCGCTCATGCTTTATCTATTACATACAGTACAGTACAGTACAGTACAGTACAGTACAGTACAGTACAGTACAGTACAGTACAGTACAGTACAGTACAGTACAGTACAGTACAGTACAGTACAGTACAGTACAGTACAGTACAGTACAGTACAGTACAGTACAGTACAATACAGTACAGTACAATACAGTACTGTAATTGTATTGTATTGTATTGTATTGTATTGTATTGTATTGTGTTGTATTGTGTTGTATTGTATTGTGTTGTATTGTATTGTATTGTATTGTATTGTATTGTATTGTACTGTATTTTATTGTACTGTATTTTATTTTATTGTACAATACAATACAATGCAATGCAATGCAATGCAATGCAATGCAATGCAATGCAATGCAATGCAATGCAATGCAATGCAATGCAATGCAATGCAATGCAATGCAATGCAATGCAATGCAATGCAATGCAATGCAATGCAATGCAATGCAATGCAATGCAATGCAATGCAATGCAATGCAATGCAATGCAATGCAATGCAATGCAATGCAATGCAATGCAATGCAATGCAATGCAATGCAATGCAATGCAATGCAATGCAATGCAATGCAATGCAATGCAATGCAATGCAATGCAATGCAATGCAATGCAATGCAATGCAATGCAATGCAATGCAATGCAATGCAATGCAATGCAATACAATACAATACAAAAACACACATATTAGTGTCATAAATTTATAAATTTATTATTAATAAATTTAGGTTAATGTGAGGGAGTAAGAGATAATGTATCTCCTGCCTCAAAGCGATCATTAAGTGTAGTTCAGATGCAAAAGCCAGATAAATAAAGTGCATAAAAACATGCGCCAAAATGGATAAAGCCGAACCCAAACCTTTATCTAAAGATTCCCCCTTATCAAAACAAAATTTCTCCTTGAGGCAATGATATAAATGAATGCGGCAAGGGTGACGGTGGTCATTCTATCACGGACTCACAGTCAGAGAGCTCACTCAAATCGTTCTGTAAAATAGCAGTCTAAGTTTTTCGGGGATTTTTATCCCACCCACCACAACCCCTTTTGTAACAACATATAAATAGTCTACTCTATACTTATAGAAATTATAATAGTAAAAAAATGTAATAATTTAATTATCTAATAAATGAGCGGCAGGAAGTGCTGACATCCTTATCACTTCACAGAAGTGCTGTGCCTCACACATTTCACCCACGTGAAGGATTTGGATGCGGTAAGGCATTTTCTGACCTACAAGTGCTGAGCACCCCTCAGACTTCGTCAATGTCTCTAAAATGGGCGCTCCCCATTTTAGGCCGCCGGACAGGACACCCTCCTCCCGGTTCAGTTACTTCCTCGCTATCTCCTTTTGCCACAATTCATTACAATCAATGCCTCTGTCTCAATTAAAATACGACCGTGTTCATTAATGATAATATTATAAAGTAAACTGGTAGTATGGTTATCAAATGTGAGTATTAACATGGAACAACGAAAAAAATACACCACAATGCCCGTTAAAATTATTATAATGTCGTTTAGGCAAAGTGTTTTGTGGTTCTCCTATGTAGTGTCTTAGATAATTGTTAATTTGTTTGTGACCTTTAATTTTTCCTTTTTATGATAGAGTCATGCAAGCGACATATTTGAGGCTTATCCTCTACTTGTGACTGAAATGGTTCTACGGCTTACCTATCAAGTAAAAAAGATCGCTGACGGCACGACAGAAGATGGAACTAAGAAGAAGGATCTTCGTTATGATTGGTTCACCTGTCTTTTTGAGGTAAGAAAACAAAACAAAAATGAATTAACCTTGTTTTGTAACATCTTTAGGATGCACCCACTCTTGAACTTCCTTCTGACTGCATGGTTTCTTATAAAAACAAGAAACAACTCTACTTAGATGGGACTCAAATATGTGAAGCAGTACGGGGTGGTATTTCCAAGCGGTCGGCCATTCTACTAATCCCCTCCCACCGAGCTTATCTTAAGATTTAAACGGTGAAAGATGGTGTTGTTGTTGGTGGTCGGTGGTGGTGGTGGTGTTGGCGGTGGTGTTGGCGGTGGTGTTGGCGTTGTTGTTGTTGTTGTTGTTGTTGGTGTTGGCATTGTCGTTGTCGTTGTTGTTTGTGGTGGTGGTGTTGGCGTTGGTGTTGTTGTTGTTGGTGGTGGTGGTGGTGGTGGTGGTGGTGGTATTGGTGGTGGTATTGGTGTTGGTTTTGGTGGTGGTGGTGGTGGTGGTGTTATTGTTGTTGTTGGTGTTGGTGGTGGTGGTGGTTGTGGTGGTATTGTTGGTATTGTTGTTGTTGTTGTTGGTGGTGGTGGTGGTGGTGGTGGTGGTGGTGTTAGTGATGTTAGTGATGTTGGTATTGTTGTTGTTGGTAATGTTGGTGTTGGTGTTATTGTTGTTGTTGTTGTTGTTATTGTTGTTGTTGTTGTTGTTGTGTTACTGCACGTCACTGCACAGTTCCTTTTCACGTGACGCAGCACCAATCCACCTTCACCCACTCACACTCCCGCATCTATCCGTCACCCACACAAACCCACCCTTTCTCACATGCACAAATTATTTTATAAATGTCAACTTCTTTATGCTGTCTACTCTCGGTTCAAATTTCTTATGTTCTGTTACTGTTCATTCCACAGTACATGATGATACAACAGTCGTCGTTCGTGAAAATCAAAAGACAAGTTCGCAAGCTGTTGCTCTTCTTGTGTGGATCAAAAGAAAATTATAGAGAACAAAGAGATTCCCACGCTTTGGACGTACATTTTGAAGCAGTCAGGTAAAATATTTGCTGCGAGCCGTAAGGCGAGCACCTCACTAATCTTGACGAGGTCTGGGCCGAGTTTATATGCGTTCACAAACTCGATTCTTAGGATTTCGTGGGCGATGATCTTCGGTATACGCAATGTCTACCGATCAGCGGCAGGCATTATTAAATTGTGCGCTACGGTACACCTGGCATTGTTTGGTGCTGGAATATATTGATTTATTAAAGAGAAGTGTATTTTTCTACTATACTATTATATCAAAGTGAAACACGGCAGGCATTATTAAATTGTGCATACATTTTCATTAATTTTTATATGACATTCCACACCATTGTGCTAGATGATTTCACTTAACATTTTAAGCATGCGACGTTATTGTCAACATCGCGTCACGCGTACAAAATTGAGCCATTAAAGAGGGCAACAGCCGTTATTGCTGCAAATCAACAACCTAAAACTGCATAGATTGCCGTTGTTCACTTCAAGCAAGAGTGCTGACGCCATCACTCTTTAATGGCTCGATTTTATACGCGTGACGTCCATGTTGAGGAAAACGTCGCATGCTTAAGCTCTTTAATTGAAAATGCTTCGGACGATAACAAGTATTTTACTACTAAATAGTAAATGGTAGAAACTCGCAGCACTTCACTTTTGATAAAAACTTCTAGTTTAAATGGTAGTGAATGGTGATAAAACAAAACTGGCCGGCATGTTGATTTCCCCTGGGGTGAATAGTGCAGGATATATCTTGAGCTTTAGAAGCTAATCAAATTACGCGATAAGTTCAGGAAACTAAAAATAAAAATATTGCGCTAATCAGACTAGCTAAACACACCTACAAATGTATGAATAAAACGCTTGATTGATTTTTTTGCTCATCGACGGTGGGAATAGCAAATGTCTTTCGCATCTCATTATTGCTTTGTTATTGTTATTTTGCTCTGATTGGCTAATTTGTCGCATCTCATTATTAATTTGTTATTATTATTTTTATCTGATTGGCTTGTTTTTGATCACATGATTTGCTCATTGTTTGTTTACACTCTTTACGTTTGTCTCTGACGAAGGGCCTTCGCTCGAAACGTTAGACTCCTACGTTGTCTGTTTCGGCAGTATATCTAACCTTACTATATTTCGATTGTTGTTTCTACACTGCCTACGCAGCACGCTACTTTTATTTTACTTTATAAAACAACATTTTGAAAACAAGCGCGGCGATTGGTTGAAAGCCGTGTTTCTATTTAACAAATAGAAAATCGCTTGCGTGTCTCTGTACTGTGATACAAACACGAATGACGTGATTTCAACCGGAAAAAATGCCTAGTGGAAACACGAGGCGAAGCCGAGTGTTTTCACACATTTTTTCCGGTTGAAATTGCGTCATTCGTGTTTGTATCACAGTACAGAGTCACAAAAGCGATTTTCTATTTGTTTTATAAAATAACTAACCGTTTTACGAGGTAAAAAACCAAGAAGAAGCCACCAAAGTGACCGAGACTCAGCTGACGAATGATGGCGTAATCAAATAAATACGCCAGTGATTGCGTGAGATTTAACCCAACAGAGCATGCGTTGTACAATATAAAATGAAAATGACGTCAAACGTGTCTCTGTACTCTGAGTGAAAATGGCTCTCGTCCAATCAGAGCGTGCGTAGCATACCTGTTATTTTATAAAACTTTATGGAAACACGGCAAGGTCCACGCCATTCAATACGCCATCATTACGGTGTAGGATACGCCATCATACGCCATTATGAAGAGTAAGGAGAATTTACGCTTTGATGCAGTGATTATTTTTACGTTCTGTACCTATTTTCGACAGGTTATTTTATAAAGGAAATAGAAAACATTTTTTCCGTGTTCCCATAGAGTTATAGAAACGCTTGTGGAAGTTTGGGAGAACTCGAAATAGCGTGGAAACACTCGCCCTGCGGACTCGTGTTCCCACTACAATTTCTCGTTCTCCCAAACTTCCACCCGTGTTTCTTTAACTCTATGGAAACACGGAAAATGTTTTCTATTTCTTAAATATGAATGAAACGCTTGATTGTACTTGTACCGTTAGGAGAAAGAACAACAAACTTTGCATTAGAAGTTTGCATAACATAAGGAAAATGAGCGCAACCGAGCATTTTTTTAATCTTTCTGTCTGATTTTTATGCAATTCTGTGACAGACAAACGAACAGACAGACAAACGCAAATGCAAACGCAGACACAAACAAACAAACAAACAAACAAACAAACAAACAAACAAACAAACAAACAAACAAACAAACAAACAAACAAACAAACAAACAAACAAACAAACAAACAAACAAACAAACAAACAAACAAACAAACAAACAAACAAACAAACAAACAAACAAACAAACAAACAAACAAACAAACAAACAAACAAACAAACAAACAAACAAACAAACAAACAAACAAACAAACAAACAAACAAACAAACAAACAAACAAACAAACAAACAAACAAACAAACAAACAAACAAACAAACAAACAAACAAACAAACAAACAAACAAACAAACAAACAAACAAACAAACAAACAAACAAACAAACAAACAAACAAACAAACAAACAAACAAACAAACAAACAAACAAACAAACAAACAAACAAACAAACAAACAAACAAACAAACAAACAAACAAACAAACAAACAAACAAACAAACAAACAAACAAACAAACAAACAAACAAACAAACAAACAAACAAACAAACAAACAAACAAACAAACAAACAAACAAACAAACAAACAAACAAACAAACAAACAAACAAACAAACAAACAAACAAACAAACAAACAAACAAACAAACAAACAAACAAACAAACAAACAAACAAACAAACAAACAAACAAACAAACAAACAAACAAACAAACAAACAAACAAACAAACAAACAAACAAACAAACAAACAAACAAACAAACAAACAAACAAACAAACAAACAAACAAACAAACAAACAAACAAACAAACAAACAAACAAACAAACAAACAAACAAACAAACAAACAAACAAACAAACAAACAAACAAACAAACAAACAAACAAACAAACAAACAAACAAACAAACAAACAAACAAACAAACAAACAAACAAACAAACAAACAAACAAACAAACACAAACAAACAACAACAACAAACAAACAAACAAACAAACAAACAAACAAACAAACAAACAAACAAACAAACAAACAAACAAACAAACAAACAAACAAACAAACAAACAAACAAACAAACAAACAAACAAACAAACAAACAAACAAACAAACAAACAAACAAACAAACAAACAAACAAACAAACAAACAAACAAACAAACAAACAAACAAACAAACAAACAAACAAACAAACAAACAAACAAACAAACAAACAAACAAACAAACAAACAAACAAACAAACAAACAAACAAACAAACAAACAAACAAACAAACAAACAAACAAACAAACAAACAAACAAACAAACAAACAAACAAACAAACAAACAAACAAACAAACAAACAAACAAACAAACAAACAAACAAACAAACAAACAAACAAACAAACAAACAAACAAACAAACAAACAAACAAACAAACAAACAAACAAACAAACAAACAAACAAACAAACAAACAAACAACAACAAACAAACAAACAAACAAACAAACAAACAAACAAACAAACAAACAAACAAACAAACAAACAAACAAACAAACAAACAAACAAACAAACAAACAAACAAACAAACAAACAAACAAACAAACAAACAAACAAACAAACAAACAAACAAACAAACAAACAAACAAACAAACAAACAAACAAACAAACAAACAAACAAACAAACAAACAAACAAACAAACAAACAAACAAACAAACAAACAAACAAACAAACAAACAAACAAACAAACAAACAAACAAACAAACAAACAAACAAACAAACAAACAAACAAACAAACAAACAAACAAACAAACAAACAAACAAACAAACAAACAAACAAACAAACAAACAAACAAACAAACAAACAAACAAACAAACAAACAAACAAACAAACAAACAAACAAACAAACAAACAAACAAACAAACAAACAAACAAACAAACAAACAAACAAACAAACAAACAAACAAACAAACAAACAAACAAACAAACAAACAAACAAACAAACAAACAAACAAACAAACAAACAAACAAACAAACAAACAAACAAACAAACAAACAAACAAACAAACAAACAAACAAACAAACAAACAAACAAACAAACAAACAAACAAACAAACAAACAAACAAACAAACAAACAAACAAACAAACAAACAAACAAACAAACAAACAAACAAACAAACAAACAAACAAACAAACAAACAAACAAACAAACAAACAAACAAACAAACAAACAAACAAACAAACAAACAAACAAACAAACAAACAAACAAACAAACAAACAAACAAACAACAAACAAACAAACAAACAAACAAACAAACAAACAAACAAACAAACAAACAAACAAACAAACAAACAAACAAACAAACAAACAAACAAACAAACAAACAAACAAACAAACAAACAAACAAACAAACAAACAAACAAACAAACAAACAAACAAACAAACAAACAAACAAACAAACAAACAAACAAACAAACAAACAACAAACAAACAACAAAACAACACACACACACACACACACACACACACACACACACACAAACAAACACACGACAAACAAACACACGCAAACACAAACACAAACAAACAAACAAACAAACAAACAAACAAACAAACAAACAAACAAACAAACAAACAAACAAACAAACAAACAAACAAACAAACAAACAAACAAACAAACAAACAAACAAACAAACAAACAAACAAACAAACAAACAAACAAACAAACAAACAAACAAACAAACAAACAAACAAACAAACAAACAAACAAACAAACAAACAAACAAACAAACAAACAAACAAACAAACAAACAAACAAACAAACAAACAAACAAACAAACAAACAAACAAACAAACAAACAAACAAACAAACAAACAAACAAACAAACAAACAAACAAACAAACAAACAAACAAACAAACAAACAAACAAACAAACAAACAAACAAACAAACAAACAAACAAACAAACAAACAAACAAACAAACAAACAAACAAACAAACAAACAAACAAACAAACAAACAAACAAACAAACAAACAAACAAACAAACAAACAAACAAACAAACAAACAAACAAACAAACAAACAAACAAACAAACAAACAAACAAACAAACAAACAAACAAACAAACAAACAAACAAACAAACAAACAAACAAACAAACAAACAAACAAACAAACAAACAAACAAACAAACAAACAAACAAACAAACAAACAAACAAACAAACAAACAAACAAACAAACAAACAAACAAACAAACAAACAAACAAACAAACAAACAAACAAACAAACAAACAAACAAACAAACAAACAAACAAACAAACAAACAAACAAACAAACAAACAAACAAACAAACAAACAAACAAACAAACAAACAAACAAACAAACAAACAAACAAACAAACAAACAAACAAACAAACAAACAAACAAACAAACAAACAAACAAACAAACAAACAAACAAACAAACAAACAAACAAACAAACAAACAAACAAACAAACAAACAAACAAACAAACAAACAAACAAACAAACAAACAAACAAACAAACAAACAAACAAACAAACAAACAAACAAACAAACAAACAAACAAACAAACAAACAAACAAACAAACAAACAAACAAACAAACAAACAAACAAACAAACAAACAAACAAACAAACAAACAAACAAACAAACAAACAAACAAACAAACAAACAAACAAACAAACAAACAAACAAACAAACAAACAAACAAACAAACAAACAAACAAACAAACAAACAAACAAACAAACAAACAAACAAACAAACAAACAAACAAACAAACAAACAAACAAACAAACAAACAAACAAACAAACAAACAAACAAACAAACAAACAAACAAACAAACAAACAAACAAACAAACAAACAAACAAACAAACAAACAAACAAACAAACAAACAAACAAACAAACAAACAAACAAACAAACAAACAAACAAACAAACAAACAAACAAACAAACAACACAAACAAACAAACAAACAAACAAACAAACAAACAAACACACACACACACACACACGCAAACAAACACACGCAAACAAACAAACAAACAAACAAACAAACAAACAAACAAACAAACAAACAAACAAACAAACAAACAAACAAACAAACAAACAAACAAACAAACAAACAAACAAACAAACAAACAAACAAACAAACAAACAAACAAACAAACAAACAAACAAACAAACAAACAAACAAACAAACAAACAAACAAACAAACAAACAAACAAACAAACAAACAAACAAACAAACAAACAAACAAACAAACAAACAAACAAACAAACAAACAAACAAACAAACAAACAAACAAACAAACAAACAAACAAACAAACAAACAAACAAACAAACAAACAAACAAACAAACAAACAAACAAACAAACAAACAAACAAACAAACAAACAAACAAACAAACAAACAAACAAACAAACAAACAAACAAACAAACAAACAAACAAACAAACAAACAAACAAACAAACAAACAAACAAACAAACAAACAAACAAACAAACAAACAAACAAACAAACAAACAAACAAACAAACAAACAAACAAACAAACAAACAAACAAACAAACAAACAAACAAACAAACAAACAAACAAACAAACAAACAAACAAACAAACAAACAAACAAACAAACAAACAAACAAACAAACAAACAAACAAACAAACAAACAAACAAACAAACAAACAAACAAACAAACAAACAAACAAACAAACAAACAAACAAACAAACAAACAAACAAACAAACAAACAAACAAACAAACAAACAAACAAACAAACAAACAAACAAACAAACAAACAAACAAACAAACAAACAAACAAACAAACAAACAAACAAACAAACAAACAAACAAACAAACAAACAAACAAACAAACAAACAAACAAACAAACAAACAAACAAACAAACAAACAAACAAACAAACAAACAAACAAACAAACAAACAAACAAACAAACAAACAAACAAACAAACAAACAAACAAACAAACACACACACACACACACACACACACACACAAACAAACACACGCAAACAAACAAACAAACAAACAAACAAACAAACAAACAAACAAACAAACAAACAAACAAACAAACAAACAAACAAACAAACAAACAAACAAACAAACAAACAAACAAACAAACAAACAAACAAACAAACAAACAAACAAACAAACAAACAAACAAACAAACAAACAAACAAACAAACAAACAAACAAACAAACAAACAAACAAACAAACAAACAAACAAACAAACAAACAAACAAACAAACAAACAAACAAACAAACAAACAAACGGAGGTGAAACCTTCTCCATTTTTCTAGAATCTACAAGTGTTTTCTATCTTTTTCTAGGCGTATCTGCAGCCAGGGTGGATTTTCTGAAGGACGTCCAAACTCTGGTCCTGTAACCATCGAATATGACACTTTGTTAGACCTTATTGAACACCTGAAAGCCGCTGCAGACATAGCTAGCAATAGAACGAAGAACTGGCAAACGTATTGTCTGCGAAATAAACGTAAGTAGAGAAAAAGAAAGTTTGACGTAGACTTACATTGGACGTTTGGTAGACGTTAGTCAAGCTCAGATACTCAGAATATGTTTCTGAGCCCTAGATCTTCTGATAACGTTGAGTTACTGAGGCTCGAGTAAGGAGCTGAGGTTAAAGGAGCAGTGTCACCATTTGCGCATCTTTTTTGCACACATAGAAATAACTTCGGAAATGTCGGAAATAACTCTAAATCGGACAAGAAACCAGAGAAATGAATCAAATTATATTTACCTTCTACGATATTCCATTGAGAACAGATGGGCTGCGAAGTCGCTATCGCTACATGAACCATATTCAGCTACGATTTTAGCATGTTTCCATGACTCGAATATAGTCAGTGATAAGTAAAGTGTGCGGACTATTCCAGGCTTTCTGTGAACTATTTGATCCCTCGTATTTTCTCTTTCTGCCTGAATTATCGCGTCTTCCACCATGCGCCCCGCCAAGTGCGGCCGCCATCTTGGATCAACAAACTTGAAAAACTACAGGCTGTAGTTTTTCAAGTTGGCGCGTGATTATTGCGGGGGCTTTGCGAGTGACACTACTCCTTTAAGAGATTGTTTATATGAGAGCCGAACCAGCCCGCCTAGCTGAGATCTCGCTTTGTGAGACCGAGATTTTGGTTACCTGGGCTGGTTTTTTCTCATGTAAACACGATTGACCGGTCTGGCTCGCCTACCCGGGCTAGCATTAAAAGCTTCGTACACGCGGCAAAATTTGTTTTTATCAGCTTTCTTAGACATATTAACAATTCACAAGTTCTGCTTGTTCATATACAGTTCATATTTAAAACAATAAGGCTTCGTGTCTTACCAGAACTGATAAATTATGCAATTAGCACAACAAGCAAGCAAGCCCGGCTCAGTGCGCTCTATATATTAAACTGGAGTGTTATCTTGTTCCCAGAGCCCGCGATCCTTTTGGGCCTGAAGTACGTATAGTTCCAGTCTTCCACGCGGTCTAGTCGAGTCTGCATCTAGTCAAAAGATCGCGTAGGAGACTGGAACTATACGTACTTTAGACCTACATGTCCGCCATGTTTGACTTCAATTTTTGCCCGATCGCAATTCCCCACCCGGGAAACGAGAGACTCTGGAATAATCCGTTTCACATCGATATTTCATTGGCTGATGAATACAGTGAACTCTATATAACTCTTCTTCCGGATAACAGGAATCGTGTGATGGCGTGAATGGACTATCCCAGAGTCTCTCGTTTCCCGCCCGTTGGGTAAGGGGAACGTGGGCTCTGGGAACGAGATTGGCCCGGTCAATGAACAGCATATATATAGATCTCACTGGCCCGGTTAGGAGAGCTAGCCCTTCTCATGTAAACACGGTAAAAATCATCTCGGCAAAGCGGGCTAGCTGCATGGGTACCCGGGCTGGCTCGCCTCCATATAAACACCCTTTAAGGTGGCTCCCTACGGTAATTTCAATAGGGGACCTGTAACTAGAAATAGCATCGCTACGCATGCGTAAACAGCGATCTTATCGTTTGGAAATGCTATGACCGCGTCGACATGGATATTAGACTTGTAGACCTTTTCTTCGGTGAATTTTGGTAAAATTTTGTAAATAAGTAGTTTATAGAAAGTTCTGAAGTATACATAATTTTAAAAAAAATTCATAACACAGAACTCTTTTAAATCGATAATTTTTATGGCGAAAAATCTGTCCCTACAACCTATCTTTATTTTTTGCATGGATATTCCCTACAACAATGTCTATCATCTCAGCAATTTTTAAGAAAATTTACCGACGCAAACGGAAGACATGCCGCTTCAATTATGCAATATCTGAAAATATACCAAAATTCCAACGTCATTATTACTATGGTAACAGCAAATAATTGAACTTTTTAATAAATATTTTATATCTGTGATAGTTCTGCTATAGTAAGGTCTACTTAGTATTTATCTAACAAATGTTTTAAACTTATGAATAACATTAGATAACGAGCGTATGAAATAGCGCGCATTTATTGAAACTATAGGGAGCCACCTTAAGCTGCAGTGCATGTGGTATACGTTTGCGAGCTTGGTGTAATGTTACAGGCGTTCATGGACGCTCGTTCAGAAAATGTTTCTGAATCCCAGACAGGGATCAAACCTGCAATTTTCTAGCAACGGTTAGACGCTCTGACTATTGACCTACTGAGACTTGGATAGAGAGCTAAGGTTGCAAATTTATAGTCGTATGTGCTTCCGACGCGGTAACGTTTGCCTATGAAATGTAGATAAAGCAATATGAGTTGTACGTATACATGTAGTGCATGTGGTACGTTTGCGAGCTTGGTGTAAAGCCATAATCAAACGAGAACGCAAGTCATCGCAAGTTGGCAGTCATGCGGAATTTCTGTGGCGGTCGTTCGAACAACCAAATTAACAAAATAAAGGTTTCATGAGTGTTTTAAACAAGTTTTAACTTTGTCATGGTACATGATATTTTCGGGAAATTATTCAGAGCGGCTGGCTGAGATAGCGTGACTGCCAACTTGTGTTCTTGTTTGATTAGGGCTTAATGTAACAGACATTTGGGAGACCTGATCCCCAGACAGGGATCAAACTTGCAACCTTCTAATGTGAAATGAAATGGCTGAAGTCAATCCACGCAGTGGACTGGATTGACTTGAGATTCAAACAAGGATCGATTTGAATGTCTCCAATCTGATTCGGTTTGACTTGAAAATGACTTGATAGATGGCAGACATTGAGGGAAGCACAGAAAATAGTGTTCCAAAACCGAAAACAATGTTCCAAGCAGATCGGATTCTCCATGTAAGCATGTGCCCAGATTGACTTTTCGATCCGATTGAACTGTCAATCCGCTTCATGGAAATCGTATACGCTAAAATATTTTCTTTTTTTTCAGACACATTGCCATTCTTGTTCAAAGTGAGTTTCCTCATTGACGAAGGAGTAACTGCTGCCATTCTTCAACTTCTAACCACCGCATTGTGTGAAAATGGAGGCGACACGTCTGCGCAAAAAGAGAAAGACAAACGGACAGAAGAAGAGAAGGATCGATCCGTATTCCACGTCCTCGTCCAGCAGCTCAATGAGTTTGTTGATATTGATTCAATCAGACAGTTTGTTCGTTGTTTTCTGCTGCAATCTAATTCCACAAGCATTCGCTGGCATGCTCATTCATTACTTTATTCTATTCAGAGGTTTGTTGAAGATCATCTTAAAACTATCACATTGCATGTAAGACGTAATCTGGACTTAGGACTGCATTGTGAATTGGACAGGCCATAGTCTAGTCTAAAGTTCAGTCTTTATTCCAGTCCATGGTTCAGTCCGTAGTTCAGCCCGTAGTCCATTGCAAAGTCCAGTCCAAAGTTCAGTCCAAAGTCCAGTCCAAAGTTTAGTCCAAAGTTCAGTCCACAGTCCAGTCCAGTCCATATTCCAGTACACAGTCCAGTCTATATTCCAGTCCAAAGCCCAGTCCATGTTTCAGTCCGTAGTCCAGTTCATACTTTAGTCTATAGTACAGTCTAAACTCCAATCCATAGTCCAGTGCAAAGTCCAGTCCAAAGTCCAGTTTATGTATTTATTTATTTATTAATCTTTATTTCAACACGGTACTATTTCACCAGTAATTAATTACAAACTAAATAAAAGAAAAATAGTGTTCTTCCAATAGGCCGTGCATATGAATAATAAATAAAAAGTATATATACAAAAACATAAAAGACTATATAATAAAATACCATATCGTAAAATATTTACAAATTAAGTACCTAAATATTATCCAATTTTTTTATCTTATTTTTAAAATTATTGACAGTAGCAGATGTTTTAATATCTATTGGTAATCTATTCCAGACCAGTGGGCCCCTATAGCCAAACGACTTTTTCATAAAATTAGTCTTTGGCTTTGGTAGTGTGAAATTGAATTGAGATTGTCTAGTATTGTGATCATGTATAAGGTTCACTTTAGTAAAGATCTCAGTTAGATAATTAGGTACTAATTGTTTATCAACTTTGTGCATCATTACTGATAGTTGCTGCATTCTTCGTTGGTAAAGATTTGAAAATTTTAACGCATTTAATAAGTCAACCGAGCGAACATTGTAACCCTGGTGGGTTATAATGCGAGCAGCTCTATTTTGCAAGCGTTGAAGTTTTTTTGATAAAGTTTTGCCCAGACATCCCCAAACTTGAGAACAGTAGTCAAAGTATGGCTGAATTAAAGATTTGTAGACCATAATTAATGTGTTATGGCCTACAATATCACGCAAACATTTAAGAATATTAAGACCAGAAATAACTTTTGTAGTAATATGGTCAATTTGCGCACGCCAGGTAAGTGACTCATCATAGTTCAGTCCAAAGTTCAGTTCATAGTCCAGTCCAGAATACATTCCAAAGTCCAGTCCAGAATACATTCCAAAGTCAAGTCCAGAGTCCAGTCCAAAGTCCAGTCCAAAGTCCAGTCCAAAGACTAGTCCAAAGTCCAGTCCGTAATCCAGTTCATAGTTTAGTCTATAGTACAGTCCAAACTCCAGTCCAAAGTCCACTTCATAATTTAGTCCAAAGTCCAGTCCAAAGTCCAGTTCATAGTCCAGTTCATAGTCCAGTTCATAGTCCAGTTCATAGTCCAGTCCATAGTCCAGTTCATGGTTCAGTCCAAAGTCCAGTTCATAGTCCAGTTCAAATTCCAGTCCATAGTCCAGTTCATGGTTCAGTCCAAAGTCCAGTTCATAGTCCAGTCCAAAGTCCAGTCCAAAGTCCAGTTCAAATTCCAGTCCATAGTCCAGTTCATGGTTCAGTCCAAAGTCCAGTTCATAGTCCAGTCCAAAGTCCAGTCCAAAGTCCAGTTCATAGTCCAGTCCAAAGTCCAGTCCAGTCCAGTCCAAAGTCCAGTTCATAGTCCAGTCCAGAGTACATTCCAAAGTCCAGTCCATAGTCCAGTTCATAGTTCAGTACAAAGTCCAGTTCAAGTCCAGTCCAAAGTCCAGTCCAAAGTCCAGTCCAAAGTCCAGTTCAAATTCCAGTCCATAGTCCAGTTCATGGTTCAGTCCAAAGTCCAGTTCTTAGTCCAGTCCAAAGTCAAGTTCGTAGTTTAGTCCAAAATTTACTCAATAGTCGCTTGTTGTGTTGTGTTGTGTTGTGTTGTGTTGTGCTGTGCTGTGCTGTGCTGTGCTGTGCTGTGCTGTGCTGTGCTGTGCTGTGCTGTGCTGTGCTGTGCTGTGCTGTGCTGTGCTGTGCTGTGCTGTGCTGTGTTGTGTTGTGTTGTGTTGTGTTGTGTTGTGTTGTGTTTTGTTGTGTTGTGTTGTGATTATATTTTTCTTGCTTAATTAGAAATTCTGATAATTCTCAACAAGACAAATTGTCTGACATGATGTGGAGTGTGTGGCCTGAGCTGCCTGGATTTGGTCGTAAAGCAGCGCAGTTTGTAGATCTGCTTGGTTATTTCACCATCAAACGTTCCTTGTCCGAAGACAAAGCCAGTGAATTCTCCAGGAAAGCTGTTTGTTTGCTGAGAAAACAGAATGAAATTCTACGAAATCACCCGAACTCAAACGTGTACAGGTAAGAAATGCTTTCCTTTGATGGCACACACTCGGGCTAGAGGAATTTCTTTGGAAAATAGACGAGTTCAAGGTTACCGGCACCATATTGAATGGTTTACGCTTGTTTTGAACGATTTCGGGTCCGTATCGTTTTGTAATTTCTGTAATACTTCAAGGAAACATGGGGAAAGCTTTGTATGTTATTTTAGAAGGCTTGGAGGATTCAAAAAGAAGTCGCGATTGTTTGTTGAGGAATTGTATGCGCGCGCTTCAATGATTTGGTCATGAAAATATTATTCTAGACTCTCTAGGTTCAGTTCACGTCCTTAAAAGTGCAATCTATCACTAACATTTAGAATACCTGCTGGTAAATTGGCTTGTTCATCGCTCCTCGCTCTGTATCAGTAGGCGCGTGTACATACAATTCCTCAACAAACCATCGCGAATCGCGATTTCTTTTAGAATCCTCCAAGCCTTCCAAAATAACATACTAAGCTTTCCCATGTTTCCTTGGAGTATTACAGAAATTAAAACGCTAGCCCGGTTAACCGGGCCAGCCCGGTCCATGTAATCGCCCCCTCAAATGGTCGAACTACATTCAACCAAGAAGTTCAGTTGAAAAAAACCCAGGAAAAGTGCTCACTCGACTACAAAACAATTAAATGTATAGAACTTCTCTTTTTCAAAAGAGCTTCTTCAATCGTACAGTCAAATCATGGAATGCCCTGCCGGAATCAGTTAGATCCTTAACATCCGTATCTTCATTTAAGACTGCTTTATATAATCAATACCACCTAGCACTGAAAACAACTTTCGACCAAGATGTTTACACCTAGAAAGCTGTGTGCCCTAAATGTTCTATGATCAGAAACTTAACTAAATTTAGGCAATGCTATTATTAGGACATTACGGACCAATTATTGTTTGTTTTGTTTTTATTATTTCAATTATTTTTGCCTTGAACACGGAGCGACTGCATAAGTACTGGCTGAGGTGCTCAGCCAATCCTGGCCAAACGCATCTGATTGGTCCACACAGCTAAAATTACTTCCGGCCTTGCCGGGGAATTTCGCTAAGACTGAAGAGTGGAGCTTTTGTGAGACTTGTTTACTACTGTTTTTAAATTAAACTTGCCGCTTTCCAAACGTCGAATTTGTCTTTTTCAAGTGTAACACATCATTTTGAGTAGAAAGACGGAAAAATTACGCTTCCAATACGTCGAAACAAAACTAAGGTGAGGAAAAACCGTACGAAAGTGGACCAACCGTCTCACTGTTTTTCTTGTTGAATCACTTGAATGCAGATGATGTCTGTATTCTTTGTTTATTCATTCATATCTTCCGTCCTTGTAATTATAAGACCCGTTTATATACACCAAGAATGTTGATAATGAATACCTTCACACTGATGTCTGAACATCATCTCACTTTCCAACGACGACAACTTTGTTTTTGCACGACCGGCAGTACATGTTGTCTGGAAAGCCAGACAAATGACTACTAAAAAATTCTCAATTTGTGATATATTGACTTGCAAAGTTAATATAATAAACTATTTATTGTCTTCGTTTAAATGGTCTGTTTTAGTTAAATATCAAAGTCTTGTCTTCAGTATGTGGAACTCTATTTTAAAAAACGGCGAAAGACAAAGCAGCTATACGTGACCTTCAAACATCGTTTGAAAGCAAGGTCATAAATATTTTACAAATTCATTGACCAAACAAATTTAATCACTTCAGAATTGTTTTTATCTAAGACTCTTATGTTTCTCTTTACAATTTATCTGGTGTATTGAAAGGTAAAAAGGTTATAAATAAAAGATAATTCTCAAAACTTCACCAGCTCACTGACTCGTTGTTGACTTGACTGTTGACATTTCAAACTGTCAGTGCGTAGCCGGGGGGGCTCCCTTTTATGCGCTCGCTCCGTGTTTAAGATTATTTGGGCATCAACCCTGTTTGGAGTAACGCTCTGTTGTTGCTGACCCACGTTGTGAACTGCTTTGTTAATGTCACTATTATTTATATTATTCCCGAGAGTCTTGGTATTTCCCGAGACGAAGTCGAGGGAAAATCGAGACTCGAGGGAAAACAAAACTGTTTCCTGAGGGAGCAGACTTTAAGTGTTTTGTTATATAGCTTGAGTTTCGCTGAATAATTTCGACGTTTATCAAGGGAAAGTACACAAAAGACAAACGCTAAGACTTACCAAAACATTTCGCCTGGCTCCGTAATTTTACTTCAACCAAACAAATATAAGTCTCAGAACACAAGAACAGCAATACATTTCTCCAGTTAATCTTCACACATGCCTTGAAGACCTATAAATATTCTATTTTTCGTACCAAACAAGTTTTTGTTTATAGGATGCCATGAATAGTTCAAAATTCTAGGGGGCAACAATTGAAAACTTATTCACTGAGCAGGCAATAAGTTCTCAATTATTGCCCGCTCGGTAGACATTGAAATTTAGCTAAGGTCATGTGACCACAAACCAACCAATGACAGTCACTTGTTACTAATGTATTTTTGCTTCACAACGAAAGCTGTATAAATAAATAAATAAATAAATAAATAAATAAATAAATAAATAAATAAATAAATAAATAAATGTTTTCCCTTTTTCTGCGAAACATAGGCTTCTTTCAGGGCTGGTAGATTTCGATGGATTCTACCTAGAAAGCGACCCATGTCTTGTGTGTAATAATCCCGAGGTACCTTACAGTATCAATAAACTGTCTGCGATCAAGTCTGATGCTCGCTTCTCGACCACGTGCCAAATGGTCAAACTGGTCAGCAGTCACAATATCTCCAGAGTTTTATTGCGTATCAGTGACGTAAAACGACAAAAGATGGTAGGTAGCGTTGAATCTGCTGAATTATCATAAACAAAATAAGCTATGTTATGTTATGTTATGTTATGTTATGTTATGTTATGTTATGTTATGTTATGTTATGTTATGTTATGTGGGCGGTATAAAAGTCATGTAATTCGCCTATTTTACATCTGACAATATAGATTAATAACTTCTTATTACCCGAGAGCGCGGTCATTACGGAAAAATATCAGACCGAGGTCTGTACATAAAGACCGAAGGTCTGATATTTTTCCGTAATGACCAAGCGGACGAGGTTAATAAGAGGTTTATTATATGGCATTTTGAAACAACACATCTTACATTACCTTGTCAATAGTGTGACCTCGAGCGTGTGACATAGACTTATCGTTTTCAATGTTGTTGCTCTTGTCATCGCTTTCGGAATTCTAAAACTCACTGCCAGATTGCTCATCGTCCCACTCATACATAATTTAGTCCTCAGGTTATTGAATTCACAAAACTTTTGCCATTTTCTTTGTAATGTTTACAACACGAGCGGCCGTGTTGTATTGAATATACAATCACGAGCCGAAGGCGAGTGATTGTATATACAACACAACACAACAAGGACGCGAGTGTTGTAAACAACTTGTGAAATGAATGAATAGTAAAAATCCCTTTGGGATATTGAGATGCTAATTGGTTACAAGCACTAGTGGTTGTATCAGAAGAGTATACATCCACTAGTGGTTGTAACTAATTAGCATCATTGGTTTTAGTTTGTATGGGGTTTACAGGGGTATACATGTGATGTAATTTCTGAAATTGGATTGGCTGCAAAACTCATGAATTAGTAATGAATTTCACAACATTGTTTAGTTTCAAACAACATGTCTGCCAAAATCCGTAAACGACCGGTCGATTACGGAAAATTATCGACCGGCACGTGACGCACCTCAGCCAATGAGAATACACGATTTCAACGGAAGTAACTTGTGCCATATAATAAATAGAGGATAATACATGGATGTGCGGAAATATGACATTTATTTCGAGTGTTGACCAGGATAGCTCACGAGTGAGTCAGTGAGCAAAGCGAACGAGTGAGATATCTTGGTCAACACGAGAAGTAAATTTCAAATTTCCAAGTATTCATGTATTCTGTTTATTATATAAAAAAATAGTCCTATTTCCTTCCAAAAATAGAGCAGTAAACTCTAATGCTCCCGTGATAATCGACACATGTGAGATTATCATAAATAATTACACCTGTGAGATTATCGTTTTTCTTAGTGGCGGAAACATCAATAAAACACTCTATTTTATATAATAACTTTGTCTAATTTGAAAGAACTCGTGAAATGGCAAAGGAAGACCTTTTACAACTTTTCCGTATTTTTCTGCGTTTTCGAGATATTTCAATTTGTTTGATATGTAAATGAGACGGTAGAGCATTCTCGCACAAAGCAAACTCAGTTATATCCCTAAGTTTGTTCAATAAAATCGCTTGAAACCATGCATGTGCACATTAAAACTTCTCGTAATACTGAACATTTCATGTTGAGCAATCATGGAGATATAAGTGATTTTGTAATGCATGAAAATGCTGTACTCTACCATATAATAGATTTTTTTATTCTTCGTTTTTTATTCCGAGACAAACGCAGCGAGTTGAGGTCTGCAAAAAACAGAGGTCCGATATTTCACTAGTACAGACCGAACAAGCGAGGTCAATAAGTAGTTTATTATATGGCCATAAATGTTGTGAACGTTCTGTGAAAACTCGACCCATCTTGCGAACTAAACGAAAATGGCAGACATTTAAAGTACCTTCCGTTGAACTAGAATCCTGAACTTTCTACCCCAAATAGTATTTTTCAATTTCTTTTGTTTGACATATTGCTCAAGATCGTACGTTAAGTATTTGAATAAAAAATCATCTGAAATTCTAATACTTGTGAGAAGTAAATGTTATATTATTACGAACAATGTTACGAACGTTTTGAACATTATAAAAACTTTCACAAAACATGGAAACTCGAACTATACATCAAATGAAAGCTTATAAAATTTCTAACAACATACCTGCACGATATATTTCAACAATGAGTAGTTCTGAAATTATAATCCATCTTGTTGCATATACTGATGTGACTGCCATTTTGTTTATAAAACTTACGGTCCCGAACGACAGATTCCGCTCTGAGCGGGCGGATACGGGAAATATCCGACCGCTTATGAACCAATCAAATTACAGGGTTTCCGTATTCGGACCTCTCAGCGTAACATCTTTTCCAGTTTTTCGTTTCCTTGCTTGATTCTTTCGTTCTTACGATATTTCAGTTTGTTTGATATGCAAATTAAACATTTTAACGTCACACGTGCATAATGAGTTATCGAAAAAGTTATATCTTTCCAATTATCGAATACAACTAGAAGTTACTATCGCAAGTGAAGTGCTGCCTCAAATGAGACAAAAACCTTTAGCCTACTCCACAGGCGGGTTTGTGCAGTCTGTGGCCAATGTGACACCCCCCTTGCTCACTCCACCCAAGATTGCCCACTCCACCTAAGTTTGCCCACTCCACCCAAGTTTACCCACTCCACCCAATTAAAATTTGCGCGCTCCACCCAAGGTTGTCCACTCTACCCGAGGTTGCGAACTCCACCCAATGAAAGTTTGCACCTAAAAATAAAAGAAAACAACCGTGAAATCTCCTACCAAGAAACACAGTTGTCAGTTATAGAAACCAATATCTTACCTCGACAGGATAAACTCTCCTCACCGAAATATAATTGTAAGACAGTTCATAAGTGTGTTCACTCTTCAGAAGTTTACTAGAGAAGAACATTCACCAGCTGACCAGCACGGCTACTCGTGGCATTGACAATTTAGAAAATCCATACATACAATCCTTCTGGCGTATGTGATGTAAGTTGTAGGAAGAAACTTCTACGTCACAAAAGGTCATAAAATGTCGACTGACAAATAAATATGAAAAAATCGAGATTTCGTTGACTATACATTACTCGACGAAGAGGTGTGGACACGAGAAACAGTGAGCTGCCTCGCTGACGCTCGACAGCAATAATCACTTGAAGATCCACATGCTTCATTCAAATTAATTTGGTTTGATAATAGAAAGTATATCTAACCATAGTCAATCGAGATATGGTCTGGAAACTCAGCTAAAGTCTTTGATCTATCTTTTTGTTCGCCTTTATGCATTTTTGTGCACGGTGCACGGTCACTGAACACATTGTATTTTAGTCTAATGAACGAATTGTCCAATAGCAACGTTTCAGTTCAATCACTCAACCGTGCTATTTAAATATTAATAAACGTAAAACAAAGGAAGTGCACGGTGTAAGGTACGGTTCAACATAAAATCACAGCTCATTATAGGCGCTTTGAAGTTTGCCGAGTTTCCAGACCATATCTCGATTGACTATGATCTAACCTTCTCCGATAGCTCATTATGTACCTACGACGTCAAAATGTTTAATTTGCATATCAAACAAACTAAAATATCTCGAGAACAAAGCAAGGAAACGAAAAACTGGAAAGAATCCGGGCTGGCCCGGTTAACCGGGATGAGTTTACGAAACGATTACATTTGTAGCGGGCTAGCCCGGTAAGCCGGGATGATTTCAGGCCGAAATTCGCAATTATCAAGTAAATAAGGGCATAGTTACGTTAGTTTTACTTTCGTTTTACACTAATTAGTCTATTATTTATTTTGTAAGCCCATCGTTAATAAAAAGATAGAAAGCGTCTTCACGAAGACTAATTAATTTATTAAATCTTCGCTTTGATCACGAAACACACAAACAACGTTGATGTTCTATTTCAGTTCCTTTCAGCACTATTTATTCACACAGTCAAGCAAACGAACGCGTATCGAAGCGAGTTCAACAGTTTTTCAGCCCGGTTTGCCAGGATGAAAACGATTACATCAGGACATTTTGACATTTTCATCCTGGTTAACCGGGCTAGCCCGGTTGCCATGTAATCAAAATGTTAAAACAACATGCGTTTGATATATTAAGCAAGCTAGCCCGGGTAATCGAGCCAGCCCTGTCCATGTAATTGCCCCCTTACTCTATAATTTTAAGTGTTCTTTCAAATAAGACATTTTCGTTTCATGTAGGCACTTTAAAGAATGGATATATATTTTTTAAATTTTAGGTGAAAACAATCAACCTGTATTACAACAACAGGTCAGTTCAATCTGTGGTCGAATTGAAGAACAAATCTTCCTTGTGGCAAAAGGCAAAAAAATGTCATCTGATTCAGGGCCAAACCGAATTAAAGATCGATTTCCCTCTTCCAATCGTTGCGTGTAATTTGATGATCGAGTATGCGGAGTTCTACGAGAATATCCAAGCCTCTTCAGAGACTCTGCAGTGTCCGCGATGCAGTGCTCCCGTTGCAGCAACGCCTGGTGTGTGTGGAAACTGCGGAGAAAACGTTTATCAATGTCACAAATGCAGGTACAATGTGTTTGAACTAAGGGAGAGTTTTCATGAGTCTGGCCTGAGATTCAGTTCACGCCTGCCCGATAGTCGAGGAGGAGAAGCGAGAAAACGTCGACCACGTAGCACCCCCACTACACAATATTTTTGACTCCAGATTATAATAGGCTGATACGCATAGAACATTGCTAGGTCAGTCGTACTCACAAATTGTGGGGTCATTGGCCTGCTACATAGAGGAGGTGGGTGGTCCTTTAGTTAGACAGACTTAAAGTACACATGAAACGAAAATTATGTTTGTCTTATTTGAAGGAACACTTAAAATGATAGAGTAACATCTTTTGCAGTTTTTCGTTTCCTTGCTTCGTTGTTGAGATATTTCAGTTTGTTTGAAATGTAAATTAAACAACTTGACTTCACATCTACATAATGAGTTATCAGAGAAGGTAACGCAGGTTATATATCTTTGCTATTATCAAACCAAACTTAATTCGAAGGAAGTATGTGCGTGTGTTTCTCTCACAACGCCAAACATGTAGAATTTTCAAGTGATTATGTTTGATAATAGCAAATATATATAACCTTCTCTGATAACTCATTATGCACATATGACGTCAAGTTGTTTAATATACATTTCAAACAAACTGAAATATCTCAACAACGAAGCAAGGAAACGAAAAACTGCAAAAGATGTTACTCTATCATTTTAAGTGTTCTTTCAAATAAGACAAACTTAATTTTCGTTTCATGTGCACTTTAAGTCTGTCAATGTAAGGACCACCCACCCCCTCTATGTAGCAGGTCATTGACCCCACAATTTGTGAGTACGACTGACCTAGCAATGTTCTATGGGAATCGGCCTATTATAATCTGGAGTCAAAACTATTGTGTAGTGGGGGTGCTACGAGGTTGACGTTTTCTCGCTTCTCCTCCTCCACTATAGATCGTTTTCATGAGTCCGGCCTGAGATTCAGTTCACGCCGGCCTAGTCTCAGGTCGCCTGCTAGACCGAACTGAAGCACTTTCACCTCTCAAATTCTTTACGTTGTTTTAAATGAGATTGGTGTCAAATCCACACAAAATAATGATTCTCCAGCCGTCGCAAGCTGTAAGGCAAGTAACACATTATTATTCTCCACCCGAGTTCACTGTCCCACAATAATCATTTGAAAGTGTCATGTAATATATCATACACTCGGAGGAGTGTTTCATCAGGATATCCAAACACTTCGAAGTTTGTTCAAAAACCTCGGCGAAATATAGCATCTCAAACAAATCAGTATATTAAGAGAAAATCGGGTAAGAGTTTGCTTAATTTATGTAATTTCTTCCTCCGATATCCAAACCACCGACACGGTACTGATTTCCTTTGTTGTTTTCCACATGAATTATTGAGCTTGAGATATGTGAATACTGTACTGCCGAAGCAGAGAACGTAGTAGTCTAACGTTTCGAGCGAAGGCCTTTCGTTAGAGAGAAACGTGACTTAGAGGTTTCTCTACTTATCCGGTATGGTTTGTCCCTCGGAGTAGCACCTTATTATATTGTTTATTTTTTAGATCAATCAATTACGATGAAAAGGATCCATTCCTGTGCAATGCTTGTGGGTTCTGTAAATACGCCAAGTTCGACCTGACTCTGACTGCCAAGCCATGCTGTGCTGTTGATCCAATAGAAAACGAGGAAGATAGGAAAAAGGTATTTTGTTTGTTCGTGTTCGTGTTCGTGTTCGTGTTCGTGTTCGTGTTCGTGTTCGTGTTCGTGTTCGTGTTCGTGTTCGTGTTCGTGTTCGTGTTCGTGTTCGTGTTCGTGTTCGTGTTCGTGTTCGTGTTCGTGTTCGTGTTCGTGTTCGTGTTCGTGTTCGTGTTCGTGTTCGTGTTCGTGTTCGTGTTCGTGTTCGTGTTTGTTTTGCTGCAATTTCGAGCTTCTTTTTCTTTCTCAGTCGTATGCAGCTGTAACTGCTTGATGTAATATATCATACACGAGGAGGAGTGTTTCATCAGGATATCCAAACAATGACGTTTGTTGAAAACCGAGGCGAAGCCGAGGTTTTGGACAAACGTCGAGGTCTTTGGATTTCCTGATGAAACACTCCTCCGAGTGTATGATATAGCATCTCAAACAAATCAGTATTTTAAGAGAAAATCGAGATGAAAGTTGGCTTAATTTATGTAATTTCTTCCTCCGATATCCAAACCACAGACACGGTACTGATTTTCTTTGTGTTTTCCTCATGTAATGAGTTTGAGATATATCTTTAGTACATAGTGAAGTTATTTAGCATGTATCGTGTTGCACAATTTAAAAGTCTTGTTCTTAAATGATTAGAAATTCTTATATACCCTTCAAAAACTCATTAATAATTCATGAGGAAAACACAAAAGAAAATCATGACCGTATCGTATCTTTATATGTGATAAAGATTTCTCCTGATTTACATAAACTTTAGCTTTGATTTTCTCGGCTTAGACAAGGTTATTTTCCAAACT
>OZ036014.1:8523399-8525899 GCA_964035015.1 Corallium rubrum
GTTCTTGCGTCACGTAAAGAATTGATCGAATACGACAATCGTGTTCGCGAGAGTCCAGTAATCAAAGGTACAGCAACGAGCAAGACTACAACAGAACAAATTTCATCAGGACCTACACGCCCCCCTGCCAAGCCTCTACCGGTCGTATCAGACACGCAGTCAGTTCCTGGTCGTTGCTATGGTTGTTCGTCAGCAGCAACAGAGCACTGTGTTACTCTTTTGAAGGCACTGGCCATGAAGCCATCGACACGAGATACATTAATTAAAGAGGTAAGAGGTTATATGTAATTGTATCGAGATGTTGCGTTATCACTTCACCTCACTTCACTTCACTTCACTTCACTTCACTTCACTTCACTTCACTTCACTTCACTTCACTTCACTTCACTTCACTTCACTTCACTTCACTTCACTTCACTTCACTTCACTTCACTTCACTTCACTTCACTTCACTTCACTTCACTTCACTTCACTTCACTTCACTTCACTTCACTTCACTTCACTTCACTTCACTTCACTTCACTTCACTTCACTTCACTTCACCTCACCTCACCTCACCTCACCTCACCTCACTTCACTTCACTTCACTTCACTTCACTTCACTTCACTTCACTTCACTTCACTTCACTTCACTTCACTTCACTTCACTTCACTTCACTTCACTTCACTTCACTTCACTTCACTTCACTTCACTTCACTTCACTTCACTTCACTTCACTTCACTTCACTTCACTTCACTTCACCTCACCTCACCTCACCTCACCTCACTTCACTTCACTTCACTTCACTTCACTTCACTTCACTTCACTTCACTTCACTTCACTTCACTTCACTTCACTTCACTTCACTTCACTTCACTTCACTTCACCTCACTTCACCTCACTTCACTTCACGTCACCTCACCTCACCTCACCTCACCTCACCTCACCTCACCTCACCTCACCTCACCTCACTTCACTTCACTTCACTTCACTTCACTTCACTTCACACATCACTTTACATCACTTCACTTCACTTTACATCACTTTACATCACTTCAACTCACTTCACTTCACTTCACTTCACTCCACTCCAGTCCACTCCACTCCACTCCACTCCACTCCACTCCACTCCACTCCACCTCACCTCACCTCACTCCACCTCACCTCTCCCATTTCACATCACTTCACTTCACTTCACTTCACTTCACTTCACTTCACTTCACTTCACTTCACTTCACTTCACTTCACTTCACTTCACTTCACCTCACTTCACCTCACTTTACCTCACTTTATCTCACTTCACTTCACCCCAACTCACTTCACCCCAACTCACTTCACCCCAACTCACTTCACCTCACTTCTTCACTTCACTTCACTTCACTTCACTTCACTTCACTTCACTTCACTTCACTTCACTTCACTTCACTTCACTTCACTTCACTTCACTTCACTTCACTTCACTCCACTCCACTTCACTTCACTTCACTTCACTTCACTTCACTTCACTTCACTTCACTCAGGGACGTAGCCAGGATTTTGAAAGGGGGGGAGCCGAAGTCAAAAGAAGGTCGGGGGCATGCTCCCCCGGGAAATTTTGAAATCGAGAGTCGTTGAAATGCCATTTCCTGGCTTTTGGAGGAAGATTGTACAGATTCTAAAAGTTAAACAACGTCATATAAAATACTCAAAACACGCAAACGTCACATAGATTCTCAAAATGCATACACTCAGTAGATTGAATACACTGTTTACAGTTTATTTCCTGACACAATGGCATATTGCATCAGTTTTGTAGTTACATGTCTGTTGTTTTATATCAAAAGGGGGGGAGCCGCGGCTCCCACGGCTCCCCCCCTGGCTACGTCCCTGACTTCACTTCACTTCACTTCACTTCACTTCACGCCACTTTACTTTACTTCACTTCACTTCACGCCACGCCACGCCACTCCACGCCACGCCACGCCACGCCACGCCACGCCACGCCACGCCACTTCACTTCACTTCACTCCACTCCACTCCACTTCACTTCACTTCACTTCACTTCACTTCACTCCACTCCACTCCACTCCACGTCACCTCACCTCACCTCACCTCACCTCACCTCACCTCACTTCACTTCACTTCACTTCACTTCACTTCACTTCACATCACTTTACATCACTTCACTTCACTTTACATCACTTTACATCACTTCAACTCACTTCACTTCACTTCACTCCACTCCACTCCAGTCCACTCCACTCCACTCCACTCCACCTCACCTCACCTCACCTCACCTCACTCCACCTCACCTCACCTCTCCCACTTCACATCACTTCACTTCACTTCACTTCACTTCACTTCACTTCACTTCACTTCACTTCACTTCACTTCACTTCACCTCACTTTACCTCACTTTATCTCACTTCACTTCACCCCAACTCACTTCACCCCAACTCACTTCACCTCACTTCTTAACTTCACTTCACTTCACTTCACTTCACTTCACTTCACTTCACTTCACTTCACTTCACTTCACT
>OZ036014.1:8530899-8580899 GCA_964035015.1 Corallium rubrum
GCATCAAGCAAAGCAAATTTGGTGAGAATAACGCGATATATTGCGAGGTTTTGTGAAACGGGATGATGGTGATGATGGTAATGGTGAAGGTGGTGATGGTGATGATGTTGGTGGTGGTGGTGATAGTGATAATGGTCATGATGGTCATGGTGATGGTGGTAACGGTGATTGTCATGATGGTTATGGTGGTGATGGTGATGGTGAAGGTGGTGATGGTGATGATGATGTTGGTGGTGGTGGTGGTGATGGTGATAACGGTGATGATGGTAATGGTGATGATGGTAATGGTGATGATGGTAATGGTGATGGTCATGATGGTTATGGTAATGATGGTAATGGTGAAGGTAGTAATAGTGGTAATGGTGATGGTAATGGTGAAGGTGATGGTAGTAATGGTGATGGTCATGATGGTAATGGTAATGATGGTAATGGTGAAGGTAGTGATGGTGGTGATAGTAATGGTGAAGGTGATGATGGCATTATATGTGCTCAACACGTGAGTAGAACATGATTTTGTGAAATGATATATGGTGATGATGGTAATGGTGAAGGTAGTAATAGTGGTAATGGTGATGATGGTAATGGTGATGGTCATGATGGTAATGGTGATGATGGTAATGGTGATGGTCATGATGGTAATGGTGATGATGGTAATGGTGAAGGTAGTAATGGTGATTGTGGTGATGGTGGTGATAGTAATGGTGAAGGTGATGGCATTACATGTGCCCAACACGTGGGTAGAACATGATTTTGTGAAATGAGATATGGTGATGGTGGTTGTGATTATCATGATGGTGTTGGTGGTGGTGATGATGATGTTGGTGGTAGTGGTGGTTGTGATGACGGTGATGGTGGTGGTGATGATGATGGTACGTACCATCATCATCATAATCACGACAACCAATGGTGATGGTAGTGATGGTTACGGTGATGATGGTAAAGGTGATGATGGTAATGGTAATTGTAATGACGGTGATGGTAATGATGGTAATGGTGATGTAGGTTTAATGTATGATTGAAGTTACAAAGTTGTATACTTAAGCTCTGTCTGTGCAGTGATTAAGGGAGCTAACACTTTCGTGTTAAACACTACCATAATGTCTTTGTAAGAAAAAGAACAACTTTGAAACTTTGAGCCAGCTTTTTAACATCATTTTAACATCATTTTTATACTCTTAAAATCATTTCATTAAAACAGAGCAAGAATGCAAGCGATATAGCTTCAGTGAAAGGAAGAGCCGCACCAATGACGAACATGAAGGAATGGGTCAACGGCCAATCTCAGGCCAGCTATTCAGAATGGGAAAAAAGAAGTCGGGAAAAGCCTTCAGTGAGTATCGCACCAAAGAAACAAGATCCTCAAGAGCTAGAAGATGAATCACCTAAAGCAAAAGATGATGAGCTGAATGAGGCATGGTTACGACATGTCATGTTCTCTGCGTCTTGTGGATCACTCAGACAGGTGGCTTGTAGCGTGGTCGAGACTATATGCCAGGTAAGGTCAATGAAAAATTTACCATCAGCTTTGGTGGTGATTGAATGGTAATCGAACGGCAGGGGTTGATAGTAGTGATGGTGATGGTGATGATGGTAAAGGTGATGGTAATAATGGTGAAGGTGATGATGGTAAAGGTGATGGTAATGATGATGGTGATGATTGTGATGGTTATGGCGATGATGGTGGTGATGGTGGTGGTGGTGATAGTGATGGTGATGGTGGTGATGGTGATGATGGTGATGCTGGTGATGCTGGTGATGCTGATGATGGTGATGATGGTGATGATGGTGATGGTGTTGGTGATGGTGGTGATGGTGGTGATGGTGATGGTGATGGTGATAATGGTAATGGTGATGATCCACCGGCCTTCCGAATTTTCCGGAATGTCCTTGAATTTGAGAAAATTCTTTAGAATCAATAGAAGAGATGTCTGAGATTTTTTCCTATTTAATTTTCTTAAAATAATTAATTTCAAACAAAGCGTGTTTTCTCCTTGATAGACTGACAACAACAATGCGAGTGAAAGGGTTAAGCAATACATACTACACATATTATACTGTTCCTATTCCAAAAATTACTTTATTATATCGGGGTTACAAGTATTTCCATCTTTGTTTAGATTCCTGGGCGAAAACGCAGGGTCATGGACCTATTGACTAGGTACGATCGATAGAACTAGTTTATAATGTGACAGACAGACAGACAGACAGACAGACAGACAGACAGACAGACAGACAGACAGACAGACAGACAGACAGACAGACAGACAGACAGACAGACAGACAGACAGACAGACAGACAGACAGACAGACAGACAGACAGACAGGCAGGCAGGCAGGCAGGCAGATGCAGGCAGATGCAGACAGATGCAGACAGATGCAGACAGATGCAGACAGATGTAGACAGATGCAGACAGATGCAGACAGACAGATAAACGGAGAGATAAACAGGCAGATAAACAGACAGGCAGGCCGATGGGCGGACAGACAGACAGACAGACAGACAGACAGACAGACAGACAGACAGACAGACAGACAGACAGACAGACAGACAGACAGACAGACAGACAGACAGACAGACAGAGGCAGACAGATAGAGGCAGACAGACATACAGAGGCAAACAGACAGAGGCAGACAGGCAGGCAGGCAGATGCAGGCAGATGCAGGCAGATGCAGACAGATGCAGGCAGATGCAGACAGATGCAGGCAGATGCAGACAGATGCAGACAGATGCAGACAGATGCAGACAGACAGATAAACGGAGAGATAAACAGGCAGATAAACAGACAGACAGGTCGATGGGCGGACAGACAGACAGACAGACAGACAGACAGACAGACAGACAGACAGACAGACAGACAGACAGACAGACAGACAGACAGACAGACAGACAGACAGACAGACAGACATTCGGACAGACAGACAGACAGACAGACAGACAGACAGACAGACAGACAGACAGACAGACAGACAGACAGACAGACAGACAGACAGACAGACAGACACACACACACACACACACACACACACGGGGAGATAAACAGACAGGCAGACACGGGGAGATAAACAGACAGGCAGACACGGGGAGATAAACAGACAGAGAGGCAGACAAACAGATAGATAGAACTAGTTTACAATGTGACAGACAGGCAGACAGATAAACAGACACAAACCTAATCCACGTTGGTCTGGAACTGGACTAACACAGACCAAGGTGAAAATGTTACTTTGGGACGTGATTTTTGCTACTCCAGAATAAGCATATTGTACAATTGTTTGTTGGTTTGCATTTCAGTTACCTCGAAGGTGTTGGTGACGCTGGCGAGAACGCCACGGAGTTTTTTAATTTGTACTTTGAGTTAATGAAACCAGCGCAGTGGAGGCGTTATCTCGCGTCCAGTGGGGCACTGGTAACCATCAGTAACCTGATCACCAAGGTAAATGAGACCACTGACCTATATATAACTGGATTGCGGGTCCCGTCCAAAAAGTGGGCGACTACGAGTCTTTTCTCGCTGACCGCTGACCATATGTTCTATATTTCTTGACTGTGGGCTCAACCGCGCCCGCAGGCCGATCAGTTCAGTTATAAATTTGTTTATGAGATAAAGGTCAGCGGTTACTACTATGGGAGAAAGGACTCATAAGCCGCCATCTTGGGTTGGTCACCATTACCAGTCATGGATATAGGGCACCCGCAGTCCACTTATATGTATAGAGGTCAGTGATTGAGACAAAAAAGAACCAGGTTTGACTGGTGTCCTTATTCCTGTCTTCTTGTTGTATTTCTTATGTTACTGGAGTTTGACAGAGTAAAATACATGAGACTTGAGAATCGGATCCCGTCTTCTTCCATGAAACATATCGCCAGACAATTTTCGGAGTATTTAAACTTGACGAACGTCTACCAAGCGTCTGGTACATTACACCAAGCTCACATGTACCACATGCACTACATGTACACGTACAACTTATCATATCACTTCAAGTATATCTGATATGCAAACGCTACCACCCACTTAAGTTCTCCATCTGAGCCTCAGTGGCTCAATGGTTAGTGCGTTTAACCGGTCATTAGAAGATTGCAGGTTACACCAAGCTGGCACATGTACCACATGCATGCACTACATATATATGTGCAACTCTTAACGTCACTTTAACTACTGCCTGTTCTCTAAAAGCTCACTCACACACAATGAGTGTCCCCTCATATTCAACAAGTGCAACTCAACACTCAATGAGTCTCCGCCACTGATTTCTCAAAACAACTGGATAGGCCCTTCCCTTTGGCCAGCAGTCAAACATTTCGTGGCAGTCGCCGCCATCTTGCGTAGTGGAACATATGACGCATTGCGGCCTTAGAACTTGTTCCCAATCCTAAAGTTGACTGGCATAAGCAATCTTGACGTCAGCACGGTCAGATTATCCGGGGGTAAGAATGTTATGTGTGTAGTGCCGGGGGAGTCGGAAAAGCCGTAAAGCAAACAACAGATGCCGGTTCGTTTAGTTTTCATTGTTTAACAACAAATACAGTCAAACGATGGCAAGTACACAACACGAAATATTGTTAAGGCATTAAGATTACTATAAAAGACTAGAAATTGAATTCTTCGTAGATTTTATAGTCTGTTTTTCAGTTTATATTATCGTGAAGTTTCTTCGTTGTCGGCACTGAAGAAAAACAACGAAATTTAAAAGTTTTATAGCTCAGTAACAGAAACAAATGCAAGAAATTAACGTCTTAAACCTTATTAAGTACTTCTTGTGTCATTACATTCGTTTAAATTTTCTTAAAATAACTCTTTGTCTCTTTCCAATCGCTATGAACTTCAGTGGCAGCCATCTTGGGTAGTGGTCACGTCATCATACAACTGGCACGCAAAATCCGGCCCAATGGCCCATCCAGTTTATATAGAGATCAGTGGTCTCCACTCCCCCTCACTGGGTATGAGACTACACTCACTCTCCAACCATTCAATTAAATGGTTAAAGAGTGAGTGTAGTGTTAGTGAGTGCGAGTGAGCTTGTAGAATACAGGCATACATCTCATATGCAAATGCTACCGTATAGTGTATAGTGTATAGTGTATAGTGTATAGTGTATAGTGTATAGTGTATAGTGTATAGTGTATAGTGTATAGTGTATAGTGTATAGTGTATAGTGTATAGTGAAGATCAGATCTGCATTACAAAACATTTGATCCCGCCTGCGCCGCAGGTTTGCCCTAATTGCAAAATGGCTGCCGCAATCGTGAAACCTTCTATTGCTCATTTTTTAGACTATCAAGCCAGCCTAGGTAGAAAACGTTACTATATAGTAGGTACCACGTATTTTTATCATGTATAATTTTGTTTCCATTCTGTCTAGGAAATTGATCTTCTGGCCGTGCTTGAGGAAACTACGTTGAGTTCTGATTTGTCTCAAGGTTACGCTTTGAAACGACTGACAGGTTAATGATTAACTATTTGTAATTAGCTTACAACAAATGCTTGCTGTTCGACTCGAGTATTAAATATGGGTAGTTAAAAATTGATTGTATATTTATGGATATGGAATAGGGATATGTGATAAGGATATGAGATAGGGACATGGGGTATGGGATATGGGGTATGGGATATGGATAGGGATATGGGGTAGGGATATGGAGCAGGGATATGGAAGTATGAGATAGAGATATGGGACATGGAGTAGGGATATGGATATGGGATACGAGATATGGGTTATGAGATAGAGATATGGGATATGGATATGAGATAGAGATATGGATATGTGATCGAGATATGGGATACGAGATAGAGAGATGGATATGTGATCGGGATATGGGATATGGATATGAGAGATATGGATATGTGATAGAGATATGGATATGTGATCGGGATATTGATATGTGATAGAGATATGGGATATGGATATGTGATAGAGATATGGATATGTGATCGGGATATGGATATGAGATAGAGATATGGGATATGGATATGGATATGAGATATGGGATATGAGATAGATATGGGATATGGGATATGAGACAGAGATATGGGATATGGGATATGGATATGAGATAGAGATATGAGATATGGATATAAGATAGAGATATGAGATAGAGATATTGGATGTGTGATAGAGATATGGGATAGGGTAGGGGTAGGGGTAGGGATATGGATAGAGCCCAGGACTGTGTCCATATATATCCGTTAATTTTTAATTATCCATTAAATAATTTAATTCAATTGCTCAGTGCTTTGAAATTTCTACTTACAAAATATTTATGTTACATTACTAAAATTTCTCTGTGTCCAGCTCTACATATAAATAATTAAATACCTTCACACCTAACATACAATGATTTAACTTACTTGAAATTTTCTTAAAGAATTAATGGCGTCATTTATTGAGCATGATGAGATCAAACAAGAATTTAAAGGCAAACTCGTTGGCGCTGTCCTTAATGGTTACTTATCGCTACGCAGGTAACGTATCTTGAAAATAGAAGCAGGCAAACCTTAGTTTTCCATCCGAGTTTCAGTAGCTCAATGGTTAGAACTTCTAAGCGGTCATTTGAAGGTTACAGGTTCGATTCCTGTCTGGGGCGCAGAAACATTTTATTCAAACTTAACGAACTTTAAGTATATACAAATAGATCCCTTGCATTCTATCAGAAGTGGGTGGGTGGGTCACTAAACAGCGCGCGCAAAACCAGTCAAGTTCAGACCACGCTGACAAGACCTTGATGAGCGCTGAGATAATCCCCACATATTATAAATGAGTGACCACTGACCAAATATCTAATAATAGATAGCGCGCGCAAAACCAGTCAAGCTCAGACCACGCTGACAAGACTTTGGCGCGCGCAAGTCAAGCTCAGACCACGCTGACAAGACTTTGATGAGCGCAAGTCAAGCTCAGACAACACTGACAAGACTTTGGCGCGCGCAAGTCAAGCTCAGACCACACTGACAAGACTTTGATGAGCGCAAGTCAAGCTCAGACAACGCTGACAAGACTTTGATGAACGCTGAGATAATCCTCACATATTATTAGAGTGACCGCTGACTAGCATTGTCTCCTTTTTTACCTTGCCTAAATTACATTTAGCCACATTAATAGTTTCTCCAATTAATTCTTTATAATTATAATATTACTTTATTTTGTTTTATTCAGGCTAGTTGTTCAAAGAACAAAGCTCGTCGATCAAAGTCAAGAATTGCTGTTGCAACTTTTAGGAGAACTGACTTCTGGTACGTTACTATTTTCAGTTTCAAACGCTGATACTATGTCTTTCACTGGTGATAACGATCGTATAGCCAATCGGATAACGTTTTCACTTGTAAAAAAAATAGTGTATGGCCAATGAGAGCCTCGGAAATTTGAAACGTACGAGATTTATTTGTCTCATTAATTGCACGAAAATTTCAGTATTTATATTTAACAAATAGATTCCATTTTGCTGTTGTCTGTTCAATTGTAGATACGCAGATGGCGTCACAACGTGGTAAGAACGGAAAAAGTGGCCCACGAGACGCATTCGAGTGGGTCACTAATGTTCTTACCACGTCGTGACGTCTTCTGTGCGTCTATAACTGAACAGACAACAACAACAACAACAACAACAACAACAACAACAACAACAACAACAACAACAACAACAACAACAACAACAACAACAACAACAACAACAACAACAACAACAGCAGCAGCAGCAGCAACAACAACAACAACAACAACAACAACAACAACAACAACAACAACAACAACAACAACAACAACAACAACAACAACAACAACAACATTAAATCTATTTGTTTTATACAATACAAAAATTTAAAAGGTTTTTATCAAAACTCTTGTCGGATTTTGGGGCATGAAGAAGGAAAAAAGCAAGTCAGCTGACGTGATCTGACGTGTCCATGTGTTTGCCCTCTAATGGATCATGGGCAACAACCAATGAAAACACGCATAACAACCAGGGTATTGTATAAAAGAGAAGGGTTTAACACCGTAATGTGCCAGTACTTGTTACTAAACATTAAAAGGTTTGGGGTTTTTTCTTTTTTCAGGGACGGAATCAGAGACTCGTGAATTCATGTCCATCTGTGTGAACACGTTAAATAGGTTTGTTTTGCATACACTGGTTAATGATGAATGTGCTGTCCGGCTGGTATATATGCATTATCAAAATTTTGGTAGCCAGAAAGTAAAAATTTAATTTAACATGAAATAATCTTACTGTACGTTTGCTGCTAGGTATAAAATAAATTGTTGATTTTTTCATTTTTTTAAAAAAAATATTTTTTCAAGATTTACTTAGCAAAGAAAATAATTCACGGCTGTGTGTAAACAACGTTCGATTTTTTCCCTAGATACGAGCTAGATGATTTGCGTACTCCAGTGTTTATATTTGAGCGGCTATGTAGCATCATATATCCAGTAAGTAGAGTGGGATGGGGTGGTGTGGAGTGAGGTACATTGGTGTGGTGTGTGAACTGGAGTGGTGTGGATTAAAGTGGGGTGACGTAGGGTGGAGTGGTATGTGGAGTTGTGTGTGGTGTGGTGTGGTGTGGTGTGGTGTGGAGTAGTGTGTGTGGATTTAAGTGGGGTGACGTAGGGTGGAGTGCTATTATGTGGAGTTGTGTGTGGTGTGGTGTGGTGTGGAGTGGAGTGGTGTGTGAACTGTAGTGGGGTGATATAAAGTGGTGTCATGTGCTGTGCTGTGGCGTGAAGTGGAGTGGAATGGTGTGGTGTGATGTGGTGTGTGAAGTGCTGTGGTATAAAGTAGTGTGAAGTGGGGGTGGGGGTGGTGTGATGTGATGTGAAGTGGAATTGTGTTGTGTGGAGACCGAGTGGAGTAGTGTGCTGTAGATTGGTGAGTGGAGTGAAGTAGAGTTAAGTTAAGTTGAGTATGGAGTAAAATAGTGCGGATTGTCTGAGTGAAGTGGTGTGGTTTGGAGTACTGTGTAGTGGTGTGGAGTTGTGAGTAGAGTGGATGAGAATGGAGTAGTGTGGTGTGATGTGATATGGTGTGGTATCCAGTGGTGTCGTGTGGAGTGGTGTGCAGTGAAGTTGAAGTATGATGTGATGTGATGTGTGGAGTGGTGTGGTGTGGTGTATGGAGTGGTGAGTGAAGTGGTGTGGTGTGCATTGTATAGATTAGACAGGAGACAGGTCGATATCTGATAGTGTTTTCAAGATCAAGAGCTAAAAAAGTTATATCATATTTTCCAGGAGGAAAACGACATCAGTGAATTTTTGTTGACGTTGGAGAAAGACCCTCAGCAAGAAGATTTCCTTCAAGGACGAATGCAAGGAAATCCATATCGGTGAGACCGCGTACCACTGAGTACCACTGAGGGCATGGCTACTAGTTGACGCTTCAATACTACTCTTGAAATAACCTGTTTCAATCCATTTACAGGTCAACTGATACGGGAATGGGTCCATTGATGAGAGATGTCAAAAACAAGATTTGCACAGGTAAGCAGGTTTACTTTTGTTATATATAAAAGACAGTAATTGAAACCATATGCAGTCTTGATTGGCTATGTAAAAACGCGTACCAATGGGTATTTGTGTGCGCATGCCTTTCACCTCTGTGACCCGAGTTCAATGTGGGCTTCACATGTGGGAAGAATGGTTCCAGTTTGACTCTAACAGACACCACAGGTTTTTCTGGGTACTTCAATTTCCTCCTGTAGTAACAATGAACCAATAAGAGATAGCCCGTACTGGACTTCCAGGAATAACAGTTTAGATATGACTGATAGGATTATCCAGTATAATTTAAATTAGTTCAGTTACTCGGGTTTCCTCCTGTAGTAACACTGGACCAATGAGGGATGTCCCTCAGTCCCTTACTGGACCTCTAGTGAGAACAGTTTAGATACGACTGAGAAGGTTACCCAGTATAAATAGTTAGCTTAGTTTAAGCCTGGTTTTCATATATCATAATTCATCGCCGATGCTCACGTTTTCGTCTTTTCGACGATTGGAGACTGTCCCCGATGATCGGCGATCGTCCCACACAATTGCCGACGGTCGCTGGTGAAGCGAGATCGATCGGTGACCGTCGGCGATTGTCTGGGATGAACGCCGATCATCAGGGACAATCCCCGACCGTCGCAAACGTGAGCATCGGCGATGATCGGCGATGAATTACGATATATGAAAACCAGGCTTAACTCTGTTCTTCTCCTGTAGTAACACTGAACCAATGATGAAGGGCCTTTCTCTGAGAGGGTCTGCGACAAATCGAATCTAATGCCGTACTGTGACGTATTATCTAGATCAGATTTTTGAATACTTTTGCAGATTGTGATTTGATTGCGTTACTGGAGGACGACACTGGAATGGAGGTTGGTTCTTTTTGTTAAAACGTCATGTAACGAAACCAGTAGGTCCGATTCCTGTCTGAGGCTCAGAATGAGTATTTGAAGACCAACGTCTACCAAGCCTGTTTCATAATTGTATTGTCTATTTTAGCTTCTTGTTAATTCCAAGATAATTAGTTTGGATTTGCCTGTAAAGGAAGTTTACAAAAAGATCTGGTGTCCTCAAGGAGAGGTATACCTTTTTCAATTGCTACTTCTTTTTTAATGAAGCGAGGATTTAACCCTAATATTAATTTGAACTAGAGAGCACTAAGAGACAAATAGACCAACAGACAGACCAACAGACAGACAAACAAACAAACAAACAAACAAACAAACAAACAAACAAACAAACAAACAAACAAACAAACAAACAAACAAACAAACAAACAAACAAACAAACAAACAAACAAACAAACAAACAAACAAACAAACAAACAAACAAACAAACAAACAAACAAACAAACAAACAAACAAACAAACAAACAAACAAACAAACAAACAAACAAACAAACAAACAAACAAACAAACAAACAAACAAACAAACAAACAAACAAACAAACAAACAAACAAACAAACAAACAAACAAACAAACAAACAAACAAACAAACCAATAAACAAACAAACAAACAAACAAACAAACAAACAAACAAACAAACAGACCAACGAACGAACGAAACAGACTGACAAACAAACAAAGCAATAAACAAACAAACAAACAAACAAACAAACAAACAAACGAACGAACGAACGAACGAACGAACGAACGAACGAACGAACGAACGAACGAACGAACGAACGAACGAACGAACGAACGAACGAACGAACGAACGAACGAACGAACGAACGAACGAACGAACGAACGAACGAACGAACGAACGAACGAACGAACGAACGAACGAACGAACGAACGAACGAACGAACGAACGAACGAACGAACGAACGAACGAACGAACGAACGAACAAACAAACAAACAAACAAACAAACAAACAAACAAACAAACAAACAGACCAACGAATGAAACAGACGGACAAACAAACCAATAAACGAACGAACGAACGAACGAACGAACGAACGAACGAACGAACGAACGAACGAACGAACGAACGAACGAACGAACGAACGAACGAACGAACGAACGAACGAACGAACGAACGAACGAACGAACAAACAAACAAACAAACAAACAAACAAACAAACAAACAAACAAACAAACAAACAAACAAACAAACAAACAAACAAACAAACAGACCAACGAATGAAACAGACGGACAAACAAACCAATAAACGAACGAACGAACGAACGAACGAACGAACGAACGAACGAACGAACGAACGAACGAACGAACGAACGAACGAACGAACGAACGAACGAACGAACGAACAGACAGATAGAAAGATAAACAGATAGATAGATATAGATAGACATTTCATCTCATTCAGTATCTTGTAATGTTTTCAGGGTGAGGCAATGAAGATTGTTTACCGAATGCGAGGTAAGAAAGATAACTTTGATAGCAAACTCGAAAGTGTTGTCAAATAAATTATCTCTGTTAAGAGCAGAGAAAGATATCCTAGTTCGGATATGTGAATTGAGTGTACATGTATACTTCGAACTATTTTACTCTAACCTACAACCTTCTCATCACCAGACACTCTAACCGTTGAGCTACTGGGACCCAGATTATTTGAACGTTGGTTGAATATGTGTTCAACTCACAACCTTCTGATCACCGGTTAGATGCTCTAGCCATTGAGCTACTGGCACTCAGATGAACTGAATCTACGTTCAAATAATCTGAGTCTCAGTAGCGCTATGGTTAGAGCATCTCACTGGTCATCAGAAGATTGTGGGTTGTACACATATTCAATCTACGTTGAAATCATCCATAGTTAGTGGAGGGGGATGGTTTGGAAACTCGGCAAAAGTAATCGTTTCATGTTTTTGTTCAATTTGTCTAATTTCACGGTCACTGAACGTATTGTATTTTCTGTATAATGAAGCAGTCTTCCAATACCAACGTTCGGGTTTAATTAGTGAGTCCTTCGTCGTCACGTGTTGTAAATCCTTTGTTCGTTGTGTAGTCCTTGCCTTCCAATTGCCTTCCTCCAACATGAACTATTGTGTTCATCAACATAATCATTGCATAATCTTGAAAGGCAATGAAACTTCCAAACCATCCCCCTCCACCAACTATGAATCATCTGAGTCCCAGTAACTCAATGGTCAGAGCGTCTCACTGGTAATCAGAAGGTTGTGGGTTGTACACATATTCAATCTACGTTCAAATCATCTGAGTCTCAGTAGCTCAATGGTTAGAACGTCTCACTGGTAATCAGAAGGTTGTGGGTTGTACACATATTCAATCTACGTTCAAATCATCTGGGTTTCAGTAGCTCAATGGTTAGAACGTCTCACTGGTGATCAGAAGGTTGTGGGTTGTACACATATTCAATCTACGTTCAAATCATCTGAGTCTCGGTAGCTCAATGGTTAGAACGTCTCACTGGTGATCCTGCTTGAAAACTCAGAGATTTTTCTGAGTAAAATGTCTCGAAGAACATTTGCACTCAAGTCATCTTTATAATAGCACACAATCAAAGAAATATGTAGCCTTGCGCCAAGTCCGCCTCTTTGCGCTAGTTTTTTCGGGCGAGCGGAAAGGCGGGAGAGCGGAAAAGCGGGAGGAAAGAGGCAGACTTGTTTCGCTTGCAGGTTTTTGAATCTAATTAAATATTCTGGCGGGAAATCGCTGAAATGTACATCGCCCTGTTTTGACGTGTTTCGGGTTGTCGTACATGCAATGGAAAGTGGTCCTACCCCTACTAAAACGTTTTCAAGAGTCTGTTTAATTCTAACTTCCAAAGATAGCACTTGCATAGCAATTTAGCCTGAACATAATTACTTCCCGAATTACGTCACCAGTCGAAAAATTCACCGGCGAATTTTGGCGCGCTGCAGGTGGGAAAAGTCCTTTTCAAAGGTCAAAAATGTCGGAAGGTCAAAAATGTTTGAAAAGGACTTTGAGAAAGTCTAAGAAATATGATGACATGTTCGTTTACTCACGGGCAGACAAAGATGATGCGTTTAGTGTTAGCACCGCTCTAAAACTAAATCAGATATCTAACCACTCTGTACCCAATGAAAAATATTAAAATAGCTCAGTTGTCAGTTCGTTAGCCAAGCTGGAAGTACTCAGTAAATAATCATTTGGTAATCAAAGTCTGTATCACGCGGTATTATCAACATTTCTTGCTATTTTTCAGGCTTATTAGGAGATGCTACAGAAGATATTGTAGAGCGTCTGGATAAAAACAACGGTATAGTCACTTGATATTAAGCGCTTAGTTATAGCGGTTTTTGATAAAGTACATGGAGAAGTACGGGCAGTCCGCAATAATAGTTGTTTGTGGTGGTGTTGTCGTTGTGGTGGTGGCCGTGGTGATGGTTATGGTGGTGGTGGTTGTGATGGTGGTGGTGGTTGTCGTGGTGGTTGTGTTGATGGTAATGATGGTGGTGGTGATGGTTGTGGTGATGGTTGTGGTGATGGTTGTGGTGATGATTGTGGTGATGGTTGTCGTGATGGTTGTCGTGATGATGATGGTGGTGGTGGTGGTGGTGGTGGTGGTGGTGATGGTCATGATGATGGTTGTAGTGATGGTTGATATTGTAGTGGTGGTAGTGGTGGTGGTTGTCGTGGTGGTTGTGTTGATGATAATGTTGACCAATAATAGTTCGCAATAATAGTTGTTTGTGGTGGTGTTGTCGTTGTGGTGGTGGCCGTGGTGATTGTTGTGGTGATGGTGGTGGTGATGGTGGTGGTGATTGTGGTGGTGATTGTGGACCACGATGGGTTGTGGTGATGGTTGTCGTGATGGTTGTCGTGATGGTGGTGATAGTCATGATGATGGTTGTGGTTGTGGTGATGGTTGTGATTGTGCTGATGGTGGTGGTTGGTGGTGGTGCTTCTACGACGATGCTGTCGGTCGTGGTGGTTGTTATTTACCAAACTACGACGTTGTCGTTAATTACCTGTTTTTACCTCGTCTTTCTACAGAGAAAAATGTCGACAACGAAGCTGTTTACAAGATGGCAAATGTCATGAGCGAGTGTGGTGGTCTTGAAGCCGTTCTCACAAGGTAAAACCAACCTCTACTGGCTGTCTTCGCATGTTTCCGTTGTTTAAATACATTTTTGAATTCTTACAGGTTGTCTGCTCTGCGGGACCTCGTTCGTGGACATCAGCTACTTGAAGTTATTTTAAAATTGTTCAGTTTTTGCGTCAAAGTTAAGGTACACTTCCGTCCTTTCTACAATCCTGACTAAAATTGTTGGGAGACGATTTGGGGAAACTATATTTATTTTTGTATTTATTTTTGTTTAGGCGAACCGTGAATATCTTGCCAACCCGTCTCTCAGAACTCTGAAAATATTACTTGATGTCCTGTATCAGGTAATGGGGAGGTTAAGCCCGACTTCCGATGCTTCCGATTCGTTGTCATATTCGAAAACCGATAAGCTTGCTAATTCGAATGCGAATACTGAAACTGTAAAACATGGCGAGTAATATAAACCTCGGAGACGTCTTACTTCTGCAAGCATATGATGATGACATTATAGACGAGGAAGAGCTTCTTCTCGCCCTTGAGCTAAGAAAATTAGAGCGACCAGATCCCATATTCGGTCTGCATCATCCCATCAAACCGAAATTCGGTATACTTCGAAAGTGTTGACTACCGAAATCCCATACGCCGTCGTCAAATTATCTTATCGCGTAAAAACGTAACTTGTTCACGGTTGTCAACAGGCGTGAACAATGTTGTGCTGCTCGCCGTGAACAAGTTGTCAGCAAGTTGTTCACTTATGGTTCGAACAACTTGTTCATGGATAAATCAACAGTCATGAACAAGTTGTTCCAACAGGACATTTTTTATAGCCAACAACGTTGTTTGCACATGATACAACATGTAACAGCATCACGAAATAACAACGATGAACAACAATGTTACAACAATGGTGAACATGGTTGATGTATCAACACGTTCTTCGGTTGTTACAACATGCGTGAACAACGGTTGTTGTTTCATCAAGCAGTAACAACTTGTTGAAACAATGATGAATAATGTTGTTCATTTATCAATGTTGTTCACATATGTCAACAAGTTGTTACAGCATTGTTCAGGCAACAATGCTGTAACAACTTGCGAGATTTTTACGCCTGTACTGCGCATGATCAGAATTCAGAACCGTATTCAGTATTGGTACTCACATTGGAAGTCGAACTCAACCTCACTAATGATACATAGTGAGACAGTCGTATATATTTATAACTAGAAAGCAAACAATTGTTGCACGGGCTTGATACAACCGACTGCCGCACTACTTGCCCCTCTTATGAAATTTGCTGGGTGAATTTTGAAAATGCCAAACGGGTTTACATGTGGATTACTTGTGAAATATGTACATTGAAATTATCACAAACGAAAGTGTCAAAACATCGCTGTATTAAGTGATATTTTATAAACGAGTGGGAGTGTTTTACTAGGGGTTACAAACGCGAAAGGACAATGAAAATCACGAGTCCGTTAACCTAGTATAATTTTCATTGTTCTCGAGTGTTTGTAAAGCTTTGTAAAGTTTGTAAAATCACGAGGTTGCAGGCCGAGTGATTTTTATTGTTTTCGAATGTTTTACAAACACGAGAGTTATTGAGCCGCACAGGGATTGGAGGCGAGTTTTATCCAATTTAAGTGCACGAGATATTCTTGCAGTGTTTCAATTCTATTTCAGAATCATTCTCAGAGATACATGAGAAAATTTTCATGCTACGACCTTTTCACTTTGCTCTATCCAAAACACTGTTTACGCTGCACTGTATTGTTTTTATGACTTTTAACGGTTGTTTTTCGTTGTTTAATCACAGCTGTTGCACGTAGACCAAGATAGCCCCAGTGGAGTTGGCACTATGGCGGAACAAATCTTGTCTATTATCGAGGCATTGCTGCAAGGTGCGGGAACCACAATGAAACTGGTTGTCGCAGGTCAAGAAGAAGAAGAGGAATCTCAGTTGGAAATGTTGTTGGACATTATTAAAATTCCTTACGTGGTAAGGGAAGGGAGGGAGGGAAGGGAGGGAGGGAAGGGAGGGAGGGAGGGAGGGAGGGAGGGAGGGAGGGAGGGAGAGGAGGGAGGGAGGGAGGGAGGGAGGGAGGGAGGGAGGGAGGGAGGGAGGGAGGGAGGGAGTTGAGGGAGGGAGGGAGGGAGGGAGGGAGGGAGGGAGGGGGGGAGGGAGGGAGGAAGGAAGGGAGGAAGGAAGGAAGGAAGGAAGGAAGGAAGGAAGGAAGGAAGGAAGGAAGGAAGGAAGGAAGGAAGGAAGGAAGGAAGGAAGGAACGAACGAACGAACGAACGAAGGAAGGAACGAAGGAAGGAACGAAGGAAGGAACGAAGGAAGGAACGAAGGAACGAAGGAACGAAGGAAGATGGGTGGGAGGGAGGGAGGGAGGGACATGGAGGGAGGGGAGGAAGAGAGGGAGGGGAGGAAGGGAGGGAGGGGAGGAAAGGAGGGAGGGGAGGATGGGAGGGAGAGAGGTTGGTTTTCGAAAGAAAAAATACTTGGTAATGGAAATGATGTTGGACACTATTAAAATTCCTTAGTCCTTACGTGGTTAGTGAGCACTGATGAATAAAAAAAAGCAAGGTTTGACTCTTTTTATTGCCTTTTTTTAGCGTTCAAATAATAACGTTTTACTTTCGTTGATGCGAATTCTTCCTTTCCTGACGTTCGGAGATAAGAAGAGCATGAATACTTTGATTGATTATTTTGCACCTTACTTAGATTTTGAAAAGTAAGTGGGTTATGGTGGTGGTAATGATGATGGTGGTAATGATGGTAGTGGTAATGATGATGGTTGTAATGATGGTGGTGGTAAGCATGAGAGTGATGATGGTGGTGGTGATAGTGATAGTGGTGATGGTGATAGTGGTGTTACTGATGGTGAAAATGATGAGAGTGGTACCAGGTGATGATGATGATGATGATGATAATGATGGTGGTAATAATGATGAGGGTGGTTGTGATGGTGATGATGATGGCGGTGATAATGGTGGTGATGATGATGGTGGTGATAATGGTGGTGATAATGATGGTGGTGATAATGATGGTTGTGGTGATGACGGTGGTGGTGGTGGTGGTGGTAGTGATGGTGATAATGGTGGTGATAATGATGGTGGTGATAATGATGGTTGTGGTGACGACGGTGGTGGTGGTAGTGATGGTGATAATGGTGGTGGTAGTGATGGTGATAATGATGGTGATGACGGTGGTAGTGATGGTGATAATTGTGGTGATAGTGGTGGTGATGACGATGGTAATGACGGTGGTGGTGGTAGTGATGGTGGTAGTGATGGTGATAATGATGGTGGTGGTGATGGTGTTAGTGATGGTGATGACGGTGGTGGTGATGGTGATGGTGATAGTGATGGTGGTAGTGATGGTGATAATGGTGGTGTAGTGATGGTGGTAGTGATGGTGATAATGGTGGTTATAGTGATAGTGATGGTGGTATTGATGGTAATAATGATGGTGATGACGGTGGTGGTGGTGGTAGTGATGGTGATAATGGTTGTAATAATGATAGTGGTAGTGATGCTGATAATGGTGGTGCCGTGATAATCATGGTGGTGAAAGTAATGTTTTTGATGATGATGTTGTTGAAAATGTTTTCAACCCGCTCTATTTAGGTTTGACAAAACCCATTCTGATGACGAGCTTTTGTTTTTGGAGTGTTTTTGCAATATAGCAGATGGAATTGAGGTAGGCCAAAATCCCAGATAAATTTATATTATATTGCCCAATATTGAGAATTAGCTGTGGAATGTCGATAAATGAGGAACGAACGTGAAGTTTGAATTTATTAATGTCTCTTATTTTCTTTGATGCCGACATAGAACGACGAAAATGGAAACCAGTTGAAAGATATCATCATTGATAAAGGAATAGTCCAGCAAGCAGTGCGTTATCTAGAACTACACACTCCAGCCAAGTCGTTTAGGTAGGTTAGAGATAATTTCTTTTCATTCTTCTTCCCTTCCCCGCTTAGATTCGAGCCCAGTGGTGATTATGTAGTCGTGTAACGTGTTGTGTTGTGTTGTGTTGTGTTGTGTTGTGTTGTGTTGTGTTGTGTTGTGTTGTGTTGTGTTGTGTTGTGTTGTGTTGTGTTGTGTTGTGTTGTGGTGTTCATTCATTCATTCATTCATTCATTCATTCATTCATTCATTCATTCATTCATTCATTCATTCATTCACTCACTCACTCACTCACTCACTCATTCATTCCATTCATTCATTCATTCATTCATTCATTCATTCATTCATTCATTCATTCATTCATTCATTCATTCATTCATTCATTCATTCATTCACTTTTTCATTTATTTATTTATTTATTTATTTATTTATTTATTTATTTATTTATTTATTTATTTATTTATTTATTTATTTATTCTCATTTATTCACATACTCATTTATTCATTCGTTCGTTCGTTCGTTCGTTCGTTCGTTCGTTCGTTCGTTCGTTCGTTCGTTCGTTCGTTCGTTCGTTCGTTCGTTCGTTCGTTCGTTCGTTCGTTCGTTCGTTCGTTCGTTCGTTCGTTCGTTCGTTCGTTCGTTCGTTCGTTCGTTCGTTCGTTCGTTCGTTCGTTCGTTCGTTCGTTCGTTCGTTCGTTCGTTCCATCATTCAAAATTAATAAATAAACTAATAAATAAATAAATAAATAAATAAATAAATAAATAAATAAATAAATAAATAAATAAATAAATAAATAAATAAATAAATAAATAAATAAATAAATAAATAAATAAATAAATAAATAAATAAGTTTTTTGTTGGGTTTTATAGTACATCCAATTTGAGTGACACCGATCTTTGGAAAGATTTCCTCGCTCGACCCTCTTTACCTTACATTGTAAGATTTTTATCAGGAATGTGCAAAGGCCATGAAAGATCTCAGGTATGAGTATGAAAATCGAACGTAAAGTAATTCTTCCCGAATATAAGCTCTTCTTAACTAAAGCCCTGTTTACATGGTCAAAATTTAAGCACGCTTAAGTTAAGCGTGCCTAAAATGCGCCACCTTGGTGCGTTTACACGGTCATTTAATAATCCCTTACTAAAACACGTACACTATTATTCAACATTGGTTTTGGAAGCTTCGTATGGGTAGCGTGCGTCGAAGAACAACGGAAGACATCGGTATACCGTACACGAGAAAGAGTAATAGCTAAAAGAGAGAAGGGAACAAAGAATAGCGAGATGGAAGCTTCTACTACAGCAGGGCAAAAAAATGCATTTTATCGTATTAACACCGTATTAATAGCAAGCGTTTTTCAGTCCCGTTGCGTTTACACGCCTAAGTTAAGCGCGATTAACTGATCGTGCTCAGTTTAATCCAGCTCCTTGAAGTGGTGCAAACTAATCGCGATTAACATACGCCGATCTGTTTACACCGCTTAAAATCAGGTGTGGCTCAGATCCCGCTTAAGTTTTGGCCGTGTAAACAGGGCTTTACTGTCCCACGGACTCAACGAACGTTTTTCTTTTATCGAACACTTCTGAAGACGCTGTTTTTGTTTAGCAAGAGCGGACATAAACAGTTTTTTCACTTTATTTTGTTTTCACTTTATCTATTTTTTTTCTTCTTTTATCGAACACTTCTGAAGACGCTGTTTTTGTTTAGCAAGAGCGGACATAAACAGTGTTTTCACTTTATTTTGTTTTCACTTTATCGATATTTTTTCCCCTTCTTTTATTTAACACTTCTGAAGATGCTGTTTTTGTTTAGCAAGGGTGGACATAGACAGTTCTTTCACTTAATTAATGTATCTATTTTTTACTCTCGCTCATCCTTTTTACACCCCCTCCTTTTTTGCTCATCGACGGTAGGAATAGCAAATGTCTTTCACATCTCATTAATTTGTTATTGTTATCTGATTGGCTTATTTTTGGTCAAATGATTATCCTTCTTATATAAGCTCGCTGTTTATTTACACTCTTTACGTTTCTCTCTGACGAAGGGCCTTCGCTCGAAACGTTTGACTCCTGCGTTCTTTGTTTCGGTAGTACATCTAAACTTACTATATTTCGACTTGTTACTTATAGTCTATTTTCTTGTTTTACAAAGCTTGCAGTGTCCGAAACGGCTGTCCCTGCCATCCATCGATTGGAACAAGTTTCGTCTGAAGAAAAAATTGGTTCATTGGCAGAGAATCTGATGGAAGCTTTGAAAGAACACCCTGAAGCCAAGAAAAAGGTTGGAAAATGTATATTTGTAAATTATCTGAGGAAGAAAAAAAAGTAATGACGTTTTTGTCTCCGTCAAGGTAACGGCAGTGCGACGAGAAACTAGAGAAGAGAAGAAGAAATTGGCAATGGCGATGAGGCAGAAGCAACTCGGGGCACTGGGGATGAGCGTATGTTATATAATATACTTATTATACAGCTCCTCTCTACTCTCTCTCCACTCCACTCCACTCCACTCCACTCCACTCCACTCCACTCCACTCCCTCCCTCCACTCCACTCCACTCCTCCACTCCCCCTCCACTCCACTCCACTCCACTCCACTCCCTCCCCCACTCCTCACTCCACTCCACTCCACTCCACTCCACTCACTCCACTCCACTCCACTCCACTCCACTCCACTCCACTCCACTCCACTCTACTCTACTCTACTCTACTCTACTCTACTCTACTCTACTCTACTCTACTCTACGTTGCTTTGTTCCATGGAAATTTTTCTTTTTATATACAGGCCACCGAGGGCGGGAAAATCATAACCAAACCTTCCGCTGCGATACAAGGTTTTGAAGATATATCCAACGAAACTGGTTTAACCTGTTGCATTTGTCGTGAAGGATACAAGTACCACCCAAGCAAGGTTCGAATAATTTTAAGTGCTTTAGTTTGTATCGGAACCTCAGTACAGTGTGTCCGATCCATCTCTGTTCGACAGATCTATTTCTGTTTGTTAAAGTTGCGTGTCTAGGTTAGTGTAGTCTTGAGAAAAAGTGTTCTTGAGGGTGACTGAGTTTATAATGCAAATGGTGTGAATCTTGGAGTATCAGTACATGTTTGTGAAAATTGTTCGTCTAGGTTAGTGTCGTTGTGTTTGTTCTTTGATCTTGATATTTTGATTATTAGTTCGTGTAGGTTAGTAGCGGCACTACCACCATCACCACCACCATCGCCATTACCACCACCATCACCACCACTGCTGTCACCATCATTGCCACCATCATCACTACCATCTCCACTGCAACCATCACTATCACCACCATCACCACTATCATCACCACCATCACCACTATCATCTCCACCATTACCACTATCATCACCACCATTACCACTATCATCACCACCATTACCATTACCACTGCCACCACAACCACCGTCGCCACTACCATTACCACTACCACCACAACCACCATCGCCACTACCATCATCATCACCACCACCACCATCACTACCATCATCACTACCACCAACAGCAATCTTTTTCAAGACTGCACTAATCTAGACGAGCAACATTCACAAACATGTACAGATGTACTAACCCTATCTTCACTTTATTTCCAGGTCCTTGGTATTTACACCTATACAAAGCGATGCGTCTTGGATCCTTTTGAGTTAAAACAACGCAAAACGCAGGTATTTTGCAATTTTTCATTTTTGTAAGGTTTGGTCATTAATTTTGTTATTTCGATTATTAGCTGTACCATATATAGCAATGAGCGTTATTTTCTTTCAGGGTTACAACACTGTCAGTCACTTCAACATAGTCCATTATGAATGCCATGTTGCTGCCATCAGGTAAGTTGCCGTACAAAGTACGTGGGAAGCATCCCACCGCTGAGGTCCGAAGTTAAGCATAGATAGGCGGAGTTAGTACTTGGAAGGGTGACCGGCTGTCCGAGTTTCCGGGGAGGGAGGGAGGGAGGGAAGGAAGGAAAGAGGGAGGGAGAGAGGGAGGGTGGGTGGGAGGGAGGGAGGGAGGAAGGAGGGATTCCATTCCGAGCGAACAATGCCATTTAAAATGCATTAATTAAAATAAAAATGTTTCTTTCGTATTAGATTGGCTCGAGGTCGCGATGAATGGGAAAGTGCTGCTCTACAAAATTCCAACACAAAGTGCAACGGGCTTTTGCCAATTTGGGGACCCAAGGTAGGTCTAGAACATATTATGTCCCGTGTTGCAGAGGATCCCATTTGCTTTGACCGAACCAAGATGTCGGTAAGCTGAACAGCCCAGTTTCTTGTAAGGCGAGATCCTATATGAACAGGGTTTTGAATGCCCAAAATAACTGCTGCGAGGAGGTTAAGCCCGACTTCAAAGGCGAATACCAGTACCGATATTCTACACTTCCGCATCCGATTCGTTGTCATATTCGAAATCCGATAAGCTTGCTAATTCGGGTGCGAATACTGAAACTGTGAAACATGGCGGGTAATATAAACCTCGAAGACGTCTTACTTCTGCAAGCAAATGATAGTGACATTATAGACGAGGAAGAGCTTCTTCTCGCCCTAGAGCTATAAAGAAAATTAGAGCGACCAAATCCCATATTCCGTCTGCATCATCCCATCAAACTGACTTCCGAAATTTGGTCTACTTCGGAAGTGTTGACTACCGAAATCCTATACGCCGTCGTTAAATGATCTACTGCGCATGATCAGAACCGTATTCAGTATTGGTTCTCGCATCGGAAGTCGAACTTAACCTCGCTAGCATTTTCTCTGAATACTAAAAGCTTGACTACCAAACTGAAAATATTCTGTCATTGTTTACAGGTTTCAGAATCGGCATTTGCAAGCTGTTTGGCTAGGTAAGACAATCGTATGTGAACAAATGAACTTGTAACTAATGTGGATACTGTATTTAAAGTGCCTATGACGTGAAAATTATTATTGTCTTAAATGAAAGAACTCTTAAAACTACAACGTAACATCTTTTGCAGATCTTCGTTTCCGTGCTTCGTTGTTGAGATATTTCAGTTTCTTTGCTATGCAAATTAAACACTTTGACATCACACGTGTATAATGAGTTATCGGAGAAAGTTCTATATCTTTGCTATTATCAAACAAAATCACTTCGAAGCCGATCCTGTGCGTCTATTTCGCATACAGCATTAGACATACAGATTTTAAATTGATTTCGTTTGATAATAGCAAAGATACCGAACCTTCTCTGATAACTCATTATACACGTGTGACGTCAAAGTGTTTAATTAGCATATCAAAAAAATTGAAATATCTCAACAACGAGGCGCGGAAACGAAGATCTGCAAAAGATGTTACTTTGTCGTTTTAAGAGTTCTTTCATTTAAGACAATAATAATTTTCGCTTCATAGGCACTTTAAGAAACAGAAAATGGCCGCCTGTGTTTATAAAGCCTTGTGCAAACACGAGAGTGAGTTTGGAGAATTCGAACGTTAATTTGAGCCCGAGCCGTACGGGTCAGTCCGGTAAAATGGAACACGACACGTGTGGAACACGACACGTGTGGAACACGACACGTGTGGAACACGACACGTGTGGAACACGACACGTGTGGAACACGACACGTGTGGAACACGACACGTGTGGAACACGATACGTGTGGAACACGATACGTGTGGAACACCATACGTGTGAGGCTTTGAAGCTGTCAGACCGTAAAATTTAGTCCTAATTTAGTCTAAAAGCAAGTCCATTCTGGCCGAACTGACCAGTCTGACCTTATAAATTGGAAAGCGTCCTAAGTTTTCCTGCTGGCAGAGGTCTCTACAGGAAAGAGACCTCTGAAAACATTCGACACTTTCCCTGTCGCGCGTGCGCGAAGTTACCTTGACAACGAAGTTCAGAAAAACGAGATAGCGTGAACGTCACGAGGCGATAGCCGAGTGTTTCACCATAGATAATAGACGAGGAACTGGATATGAAACTTAAAACGATGTTCCGAAACCGGAAACAAAGTTTGCCCAACTTGATATGATAATTATACAATTATAAGTGGCTAAAGCACCTATCGGGCGGCCCCACGTGGCTACGTTCAGCTATTACTGAATTTAAGCAATGGTGTAATGTTACTTAAGTTTAGTTGTTAAGTGCATTAGCCGCTTACAAGGGTATAATTACCAAAGCAAGTTGTTCAAACTTCGTTTCCGGTTTTGTTAAGTTGCCTATCCAGTTCCCCTCCCATGATCTATGGTTTCACCAGCTCTGTGAGTCGTCTTGTAACTTCCCAAGCACTATAAACAACTTTATACGGACTGTGACAAAGTCTTATCTCTTTACGGAAATAATGTTTTAAATAGTAAGTAAAGAGATAAAAACAAGCTTACAGAAGCTCAACTGGCTCAGGAACGCTAATTTTTACACTCTAGCGCCACCACGTAAACAACTCGTTAGTCATTGCATAAGCACGCTCAGTAGCTAATCAGAATGTGTGTTGCACCAAACCTGTTTTCAAAACTGTTTGCAAAGGTCTGTTTCCTGTGGAGAGACCTCTTCCAGCAGGGAAATCCTGTGTATTTTCGAATTATAAACTGGTATATGTTTTTATTGCAGGCACAATAATTACATCCAGGAAAGCACGAGTCACTTGGAGCCAACATTCCACAACACGGTTCATGATTTACGTCTCTTGCTACAACGTTTTGCTTACGAGAAAGCTTTCAACGAGGACTCAGGCGGAGGTGGCCGCCAAAGTAACTTCAACATCATTCCGTATATGGTGCACATGGCATTATACGTGCTCAATACGTGAGTATAACATGATTTTGAAAAGTGAGATATGGTGGTGGTGGTGTTGGTAGTGGTAGTGGTGGTGGTGATGGTATGGTAATGATGATGGTGGTGGTGGTGATGATGATGATGGTGGTGGTGGTGGTACTGGTGATGGCATAGTGATTGTATGGTAATATGCTGGTGATGATGATGATGATGGTGATAGTGGTGGTAGTGATGGTGGTGGTGATGGTGATGATGATAATGATGAAGTTGGTGATGGTGATGATTGTGGTGGTGGTGGTGGTGATGATGGTGGCGGTTGTGATGACGATGGTGGTTGTGGTGGTGGTGGTGGTGATGATGATGGTGATGGTTGTGATGATGATGATGATGATGGTGGTGGTTGTGATGATGGTGGTGGTTGTGATGATGATGATGATGATGATGATGATGATGATGATAATAATAATGATGATGAAGTTGGTAGTGGTGGTGGTGGTGGTGGTGGTGGTGGTGGTGGAGGTGGAGCTGCTGGTGATTATGGTGATGTCTGATGATAACGGTGTTTTTGCTTTCGTTTATTAAACTAGAGCACGGCTCCGAAGTCGAGAAGAAAAGTCTGTCAATACCTTTATCGAAGAGTCTCCAGATACTTGGGTTCAATCATGCTTTGAAGTAAGTCTCTTACAACAACAACAACAACAACAACAACAACAACAACAACAACAACAACAACAACAACAACAACAACAACAACAACAACAACAACAACAACAACAACAACAACAACAACAACAACAACAACAACAACAACAACAACAACAACAGCAACAACATCAACATCAACAACAACAACAACAACATCAACAACAACAACATTAACAACATCAACACCATCAACATCTGCCTATTGTGGGTTTTTTCTGTTTTTTAGGTTAATGGTCCTTTGTTCATGACTGTCTTATCGTTGTTCACCCATTCTCTTGCCGAATGGAAGAAGAACCGACTTTGTTTTTTCAACCGGTTGATTATTCTCGCGCATATTCGCAACGTGACGCCAAAAGGAGCGACAAAGTAAGCGCATGTTTATCAAGCCATTGTGTGAACCCACTATCTACATTAACCCAATCACAACATGAGCTAGCGCAGTTAGACAACACCGCCGCCAAACGTTTGCCCATACACAGGGAGCTCCAACATGTATTTTTTGTTTTAAACAGTATATATATCCATACACACATACATATTATATATGAATTACATGTGGTTAAATATAAGATATATTTAAGCGAAGTTAACTGCTGATGTAGCTGGCCTGCGGTTCCCCTTATTAGGGGAGTCCCTTACGTCACTTACGTTAAGGGGTTCCCGCGCATTCGAGATTCATTGAGCGTCTGTTGCTTTGCTGCAAGTAGCGTCTTTGCTCAGCTTGTGCTCCCCCTTCGCCCTTTCCCCACCCGTGTTAGATACGAAGTATAGAATCCTATAGATCGTATATGTTATTCCACTGACTTGTCAGTGTGACTGGTGTCGGTGGTCTGCCTTGGCAGAGTTGTCATGGCAAACGCCTATTGCTTCTCTGATTACCCTAATTGCTATTGCTTAGTTTGCTGGCTATTTGCTCACGGCCCAATTGCTTACAGTTACTTTGCTTGCTAACAAGGCTAGATTGCTGACTAGCCTGGTCACCTTCAAACAACACATATTCTGCAGTTAACGTATAGTTTAGTAGTGTCTTGCTCTTGCCTCTTGTTGCTCCAAAAACAGGCCGAATAGCGGGGGTTGACTACGAGAAAATGACCAAAAGGATCGCAGGCTCTGTGTACGAGATTGCCTTGAATCTTCTTGAATCCTTGATTCGGCTTGTTTTGGGAGCAACAAGAGGCAAGAGCAAGGACACTACTAAACTATACGGTAATTTATATATAATATGTATGTGTGTATGGATGGATGTACTGTTTAAAACAAAAAAATACATGTTAGAGCTCCCTGTGCCCATGCGTGAATTTGCTAGAGTAAACACAAGTGGGAATTAGTGGGATCTAGCCGACTAGCCGTGGCAACAACAACCAGACAGTGAAGACTAAGTAAGACTCGACTATTCATTTGTGTTTTAAAAGAGGGATATGAAAGTTACGAAGGGAGCATTTCAGGATATGTTACAATATTGACAAAGAAGCCATGCACAAATTACCTACCTTATCTGTTTGGTAGCATTCTTATAATTTTAACTTTTGTGTCGGACTCTCGGACCAGTCCAAATATTTCCGTATTTTCCCGCTCTTTTTTTGAGGTACGAGCTTAGATGTCGCGCAGGCGTAAAACGTTTGGCAGCGGTGTTCAGTTAGACTCACCGTCAGAAATGTAAAGGATAAAGGACTGGGAGCTAATCATCTTTACTCGCAGCCAGTGGCCGAATTGCGAAGGACGCAGATCAACGTGGCCATGTCGAGGCATATCAAAGGCGCTCCAGGCAGCCGCCATAAGATGTAGGCGTTGATTTTATGGAGGAAGGAAAACTGGAGAACCCGGCAAAAAACCCTCGAAGCACAGGAGAGATCAACTACAACTCTACTCAATGAGTTCCAAGTCCGACAACGGGGTCATTCCCAAGCAGTCGCCCATCCAAGTACTAACCCCGTGTAACCGGGGAGCGGCAACGCGCTACCGGCACACGCCACCCGTGCTCCCCATAAATGCGTGTGCGTGTGCGTGTGTGAGGGGGGGGATTAGTCCAAAAATTGAAAAAAAGAAACATGCCGAGTAAACAAAAGAAAAAAATATCCCGCATTGTCAAAAATCTGTTCCTTGGGGACATTTTAATGGTTTAAGAAAATACAAGAAAATTTACTCAGTTGGAAGAAAATACAAATCTGAAATATAGGTTTGACTAGGATATGCGACGTGCCTAGCAATTATAAACTTGTCCAAAGATAATGTAATATTTATCAAGTTATGATAATAACAGTCTTTTGTGTGTGTTTTTCATCAGAATCAGTGACACTGTTGGCAAATCTTATGATGTTTACAAACCTATTCTCGTGTTCTTCGCACTTGTGAATAAACTACACGAAATGCTTAAGGTATTGTATGCTATGCTATGATTTCTATGAGCTGATAGGCAACGAGGCGAAGCCGAGTTGACTATCTGCTCGTAGAAAACGAGGGCGAGTTGTCTAATTGTTTTAGTATCAACCATAAACAACTTTTCTTTAACGTAAATAAGTCTTCTCAAACATTGTTCCAAATTTTCAGATAGTTTTACCTTCTTGTTTGCAGTAGTCTCCCCATTCAAAATGTAGAGTAATTCGATGGCACATGATAAACAATCGCTCACAAAAAACGAGATTGTAATTACTTTGCTTTAAATTTTGTGTTGATATACTCCATAGACATAAGCGAATTCATTTTCTTATTCGAAAATGTCAGACTGAACAATTTTCCATTGCTTTCGGGCCAGTGTTTTCATGATTTCATCACTCGTATAAAAATTTTAGCGGACGTCATGTTTGGCCTAGTTTCCAGGTTTTGCTCGCAGCGTGAAGATGCCGTGGCTTCTGATTGGTCAGAATTGGAGTATTCCAGGTATAAGAAGGTTTATCATTGGATAACTCTACTATGGTCTATCACCATTAGACCACTAGTAGCTCAGCCAATCAGAAAGCCGGATTTGTAATAGACCACTAGTTGGTTGATACTAAGGAATGGATATGCTATGCTATATGCTATGCTATAATATGCTATGCTAATGCTAATGCTAATGCTAATGCTAATGCTAATGTTAATGTTAATGCTAATGCGAATGCTAGTGTAGTGTAGTGCGGTGCGGTGCGGTGCGGTGCGGTGCGGTGCGTTGCGTTGTTTCGCATTGCGTTGTTTCGCATTGCGTTGTTTCGCATTGCATGCTTCGCATTGCATGCTTCGCATTGCTTCGCATTGCTTTGTATTGTATTGTATTGTATTGTATTGTATTGTATTGTATTGTATTGTATTGTGTTGTATTGTATTGTATTGTATTGTATTGTATTGTATTGTATTGTATTGTATTGTATTGTATTGTATTGTATTGCGTTGCATTCGTGTTTTACAGACAAAATCTCTGTTATAAAGCAAGTATTCTTTCTATTTGAATCTAGCAATCCATATCAGCTACCTCGACAAACTGGTCCCAGGACATAGCCGTGTACATCCGCAACAACGATGAAAAGATTCTGAAATCATGCGAAGAGGTAAAGTTCAATCAATGTCAACTGCAGCGTTCTCACGTTTTCAGGACGACATCTCTCTTCTCCGCAGAGGCTTGGGGCCAGCGAAGGCGTGCGCACCTGATCTTCCTTGGCCCACTCCCACTTTTGCTCGCGCGCCCTCGCTTCCCAAAGAGCCCGAGCCTCTGCGAAGGAGAGAGGGACGACATTAGGGACCTTAAGATCTACGACGGCAACTTCGAGGACGACGTCCTTCAAACAAAAGCATTCTTCTTGCAAAACAAAGATAATGAATAATTTCTAGTCCCGAGAGTAATCTGAACACCGTCTTCGCTCTGTATACAACGCCACTCAGACCATTTTCACGTCTTCAGGACGACGTTGACTCGTGGGGTGATGAGAACTGTTGTCTGAGATTGCCTTAACACAGACACTGCAACCATTTTAACACTTTGAAAATTATAAAACAAGCTTCAAGTATTGAATACAGTAGTCAGTTCACCGTGACTTCTTTTTAATTTAAAATTTGAATTGCTTTTTAACCGCCGTCGTCGTCCTACGGTCCTAGCATCTTAAGGTCCCTACTATCGCAAGTAACAGATAAAACCACAGTCCACAGAGCCCGACCACATATCACATGTGGTCAGGCTTTGTGGACTATGGTTTTATTACTTTATTTGAGCTTAACTAAGCTATCATTTCACTATAAACACAGAGAATTTTCTACTTGTCTTTATGGTCATATTATGGAGCACGATCTTGGGGTTTCTGTAGAAATACGGCGACCAATTTATATGAAAGTCATCGTTCTAGACCGTCTAACTGGACATAGAATTCGTTATTCAAATGCATCGTTCAGAACAAGAATCGTCTTGCTTCATGATATTGAATTGAATCCTGGTCCAACAATCCTGTATACAACGCCACTCAGACCATTTTCACGTCTTCAGGACGACGTTGACTCGTGGGGTGATGAGAACTGTTGTCTGAGATTGCCTTAACACAGACACTGCAACCATTTTAACACTTTGAAAATTATAAAACAAGCTTCAAGTATTGAATACAGTAGTCAGTTCACCGTGACTTCTTTTTAATTTAAAATTTGAATTGCTTTTTAACCGCCGTCGTCGTCCTACGGTCCTAGCATCTTAAGGTCCCTACTATCGCAAGTAACAGATAAAACCACAGTCCACAGAGCCCGACCACATATCACATGTGGTCAGGCTTTGTGGACTATGGTTTTATTACTTTATTTGAGCTTAACTAAGCTATCATTTCACTATAAACACAGAGAATTTTCTACTTGTCTTTATGGTCATATTATGGAGCACGATCTTGGGGTTTCTGTAGAAATACGGCGACCAATTTATATGAAAGTCATCGTTCTAGACCGTCTAACTGGACATAGAATTCGTTATTCAAATGCATCGTTCAGAACAAGAATCGTCTTGCTTCATGATATTGAATTGAATCCTGGTCCAACGCAGTCTAGAAAGCTCCATAAACTTAAGTGCCTCTACCTAAATTCTAGAAGTGTTTACAACAAGATTCGTGATATCGAAGCCATGGAAAATACCAACGCACACGACCTTATCGCGATCACTGAAACTTGGTTGAAACCCTCGATAAACGATTGCAAACTGTTTCAAGGGAATTTATACCAGATTCATCGGAGAGATAGAGAGCATGGTGTTCGCGGTGGTGGTGTGATGCTCGCTGTACGACATCCCCTTATCTCGACACGAAGACAAGATCTCGAAACAAATTCAGAGCTACTGGTATGCGAAATCAAACCCGAGAATAAGAAGAAGTTTCTATGCGCTGTTTTTTATAGACCACCAAATACTGGAGCGGAATACATGAAAGAATTCATGCTCTTTCTTAATAAGGTATCTTCATCGCATTTTAGCCAAATTGTTGTTCTTGGGGACTTTAATCTACCGGACATCGACTGGACGAATGGGGTCCCGAATAATAACGAACGTCTGTATTTGAATTTTGCTAAAATTATACGTGATAACTTCTTATGGCAGCTGATTGACGTCCCGACTAGAGATAATAATATTCTGGACCTATTATTAACGAACATTCCTCACAAGATCCGTAATATCGACGTATTTCAGGATATTATTAAGACAGACCATAAGCTAATCGAATTTTGTCTCGATTTCAATATTGCAAAGAAGTCTAAAATAAACAGACAAGTCTATAATTTTAAAAAAGCCGATTTGCATAACCTCAAAACAACCTTAACTCATACCCCTTGGGACGTTGTTTCTGACGAGAGTAGCATTGATAATAGTTTGCAAAATTGGATGGATTTGTTCCTAACTATTGTGGATCAGTATATTCCCAAGGTGAATGTTAAAAACAATTCATGTCCCTGGATTGACAAAGACGTAATTCATGCATATTACGTACTAAAGATGCGTTACGCAAGACTGCCATAAAAACTGGTCAACAACAGGACATTGATAACTTCATTGCCTCTAGAAGAGAAACTAAACTCCTATTGACACTAAAAATCATGAATATTTAAATAACATTAAGTCGTCCTTGCATTCTAATCCCAAAAAGTTCTGGTCCTTTGTTAAAGTACTCTTAATCCGACATTTATAAAGTCCAGTGCTGCTTTTGCTTCCAGTGCTACCGAAAAGCGAATTTGTTTAACACCTAGCCTAGTTTCTAGGCCTTCCTCGGTTGACACGTTTCGGAAGTGATCCGAACGGACCCGCTGGGAAAGGCCTAGCAACATTCGTAAACACTTTCACTTTACAGCTCAGTTAGTTGTTTATTGAGGAAGAATTGTGATGTTATGACGTCCTAAGTGTTTCCCGACACTTACTATTTCCATCTGCATAAAATAATACAAGCCTACTCACCTCTGATCGACGAAGGTTCACTGTCCTAGCTTCTTGTCACTAGCTTTCCTTCTGCTACCGCCAAAAGTTGAAAGTTAAACAGTTAAATTTTCATTTCGAGCTCCAATTGGAATACATTCCATAATTTCCTTCTTTCGATCGCCAAGATCTTTGGTAAAATTTTCGCAGACATCCTTATGCTTTTTACTGTCGCTACGCTATATCCCAGGAACACTCGAAGGGCCAGAACGATTCTGGGCGGACCTTTTTGCGAATGTTGCTAGGCCTTCTCGTTTCCAGCCTCTCCCGTTTCCAGCCTCTCCCCAGTCTTCCCAAGAACCCAAACCGACTACGCGGCCAAGCTCATGGCGGAAACGAAAGGCCTAGAAACTAGGCTATTTAACACCTACTTTCAGTCTATGTTTACTCCTGGCGGCTCGGCAACTGATTTTGATCCGGATACCCATGGCCTTAATGTCACATTTTCTGACCCTAGCCGTAACATATTTACCGGATCAGTTAAATGAAATAAACTTATCCGTGGAAGAAGTAGAGCCTTGCTTAACCCTATCCAGACCGGGCTTTTTTTTGTCTTCTGGGACTGGGAAAGTGCCCGCGGTCAATATCTCCTGAACCATTTGGTGTACTCCGAGGAAACTTTTACAGGTGGATGGCATGCCTTGTTCAAGTATGTGTTACACTTATGTTGTCATGGCAACAAATTATGACGTCATTAATCGCCAAACCCCCGGATTTTTAGAATTTCCAAAGAAATTTTCTTGTTGTTTTGTTAACATAAAAAAGGTAGTATATCAAAAAAATAGTTTCTCTTTATTGAAAAGGGCTTACTTTTATTGTAACTATTATAAAAGGAAACATAAGAAAAATGGTCTTCTGAAATTTAGTGTTGCTAGGTGTTCACGACTACGCTGTAACTTTTTTTTGGCGTAATATTTTTTCACCAAATTTTCCACACATAAAGCCCATACATATTTAGGAAAAGTCATAAAATTTAAGAACCATACCTGTACTGGTTTAGGAGATATTAACTTTTAAATTCAGCGTGGGCACTTTGCGCCCCCCCAGTCTAGATAGGGTTAAAGAGCATAGATCACACTAAAGCAAGCAGACCTGATCGCATACCCAGACAACTGCTAACTGCTGTTGAGATCGCACCTTCTTTGACGCGTTTGTTTAACCTCTCCTTGAAACTTGGAAAAATGCCGCGGCTGTGGAAGCAGGCAGATATCAATCCTATCCACAAAAAAGGCAATTCCCATCTTGTTGAAAATTACAGGCCAATATCGCTTCTCTGCATTGTTTCGAAAGTCATGGAGAAATGCATCTACGCGTATTGTTACAATTTCATTTCCGCGAGACTTTATGGTTTGCAACATGGTTTGCAACGAGGAAAAAAACTGCACAACACAACTTCTACACGTGTACCATAATACTAGAAATACATGAACGCAACAACCCCTCGCCCGCTTTTAATATATACATTTTTGTAAACCACTCCCACCACCACCACACACACACTTTCTGGTTGTTTGTTTTTTTTGTATTTAATAAGTCTATTATAATTTTTATATTTAGTCTATTATACTTTTAGTATGTAATAATAAAATTAACAGCCTAAAAAATTTTGAATAGAAAGAGAGAAACAAACCAGTATAACATCAAAGAAAATTCATTGGCAAAGTTCATCTGTAGTCATGTATTTGACACACCGAAAGAGCATGCAAAGTCAATATTAAAAAAGAAACAACGAGATGAACCAAATAACAAATTTTCATTCAAAATAGATAATACATCACTGGCCAAGAAAAGACACAATGCCACGTCTTAGCGTCCAAAGACAACTGTAGACAAGAATATTATTTATATTGCATGATTTTCTTTTTCAAGACTTAGAGCTAAACTCGTAAATATGAAACTCCTACCGTTAAACTTTCTTCTGCTTTTGTCACCACAAACACTGCCAATCCAGTCTACTCTTCAGATTGTTTTTCTCGTTCGGCAGTTTCTTACTTTTTCCGTGACCAAGGCATCATTCAGTTCTCTTCAAGATCTAAAAAGCCGTTTGTTTCAAACTGATTTCTTCATCGTTCTCCCTCGAGTTAAGTAGAGTACACCAGAGAAGAATTCTTTACAGGCTTTGGCCAGTTTCAGGACACAGTGTCGTTTCGGTCTTCGTCGTAACAGTTACCAGTACCCTGCTATCCGAACTGCGAAAGTTGCGGATTTGAACTGCGAAAGTTGCGGATATATATATATATATATATATATATATATATATATATATATATATATATATATATATATATATATATATATAAACATCTCGCAGAATTTCTTTCCCACTTGCGTGTAATTTCGCGTGAACTCCACGCGTGTCGAGATTAGCACCCTCACCCGGGCTCCGGCCTTCGACCCTACGCCTGGGCTCGGGGACTAGATAAAAAAATGGAAATTCATGCAGTTCATCTTGATTTTCCAAGGCTTTCGATAAAGTATCCCATAAATTCCTTATATACAAATTGAAACGTCATGGTTTTAGTGGCTTATTATTAAGATGGTTCAATAATTATCTGACCGATAGGACCCAGAGAGTCGTAATAGACGGTTGTTATTCTGATTGGCTTTCTGTGACTTCAGGAGTTCCTCAAGGATCCATACTGGGCCCCTTTTTTTTCATTATCTTTATTAACGATTTACCAGATGCGGTAACTTCTTCTGAAATTGCGCTTTATGCAGATGACTCCAAAATTTTCAAAGTGGTAAAATCTCAGGGTGATTACAGGGTGATAGTCTCGGTCTACAGGCTGATTTACAACGCGCTTCCCTTTGGGCCAATAATTGGAAGATGGTTTTTAACATTGATAAATGTAAGACTATGTCCATTTCACGTAAGAAGTCGACAGCGGATGTAACTTATTCTATGGATGGGACAGCTCTTGAAAATGTTAGAACGATTAAAGACATTGGAATCACTGTTTCCGACGACTTAAATTGGTGTCAGCACATTTCTAACATTACTTCTAAGGCAAACAAAGTTCTCGGTTTAATCAAACGATTATGTAAAGACTTAAAAGATACTAACACAAGGAGAACCTTGTATTGTTCATTGGTCCTACCGCAGAGGGGTGTCTGCTTAAGAGAGGTGTCTGCTTAAGAGAGGTGTCTGCTTAAGAGAGGTGTCTGCTTAAGAGGTGTCTGTTTAAGAGAGGTGTCTGTTTAAGAGAGGTGTCTGCTTGAGTGGTGTCTGTTTAAGAGAGGTGTCTGTTTAAGAGAGATGTCTGTTTAAGAGAGATGTCCGCTTAAGAGGGGTGTCTGTTTAAGAGAGGTGTCTGCTTAAGAGGGGTGTCTGTTTAAGAGGGGTGTCTGTTTAAGAGAGGTGTCTGCTTAAGAGAGGTGTCTGCTTAAGAGGGGTGTCTGTTTAAGAGAGGTGTCTGCTTAAGAGAGGTGTCTGCTTAAGAGGGGTGTCTGTTTAAGAGGGGTGTCTGCTTAAGAGAGGTGTCTGCTTAAGAGGGGTGTCTGCTTAAGAGGGGTGTCTACTTAAGAGGGGTGTCTGTTTAAGAGGGGTGTCTGCTTAAGAGGGGTGTCTGCTTAAGAGAGGTGTCTGCTTAAGAGGGGTGTCTGTTTAAGAGGGGTGTCTGCTTAAGAGAGGTGTCTGCTTAAGAGGGGTGTCTGTTTAAGAGGGGTGTCTGCTTAAGAGAGGTGTCTGCTTAAGAGAGGTGTCTGCTTAAGAGAGGTATCTGCTTAAGAGAGGTGTCTGCTTGAGAGGTGTCTGTTTAAGAGAGGTGTCTGTTTAAGAGAGGTGTACGCTTAAGAGAGGTGTCTGCTTAAGAGAGGTGTCTGTTTAAGAAAGGTATCTGTTTAAGAGAGGTGTCTGTTTAAGAGAGATGTCTGTTTAAGAGAGATGTCTGTTTAAGAGAGGTGTCCGCTTAAGAGGGGTGTCTGCTTAAGAGGGGTGTCTGCTTAAGAGAGGTGTCTGCTTAAGAGAGGTGTCTGCTTAAGAGGGGTGTCTGCTTAAGAGAGGTATCTGCTTTTACGGGTGTCCGTTAATAGGGGTTCGACTGTAACGTGAGTCAACACGATGTTGGCATTTGCTCTGATGAAGGTCTGAGTCAACAGGTCGAAAGATTAGCAATAAATTATAAACGTGGTGTTACCACAAATTCTCGCTTTTATTACTATTTGTCATCATGCAAATTTTCAAAGAATTAATTAGTAATGTTGTTATCAAAAATTCAGGTTTTAAAAATCTAGCAACTTTGATGGGCTATTCAGGTTTTTACATGTTGGTGTATGAACTAATAGTGATAAATTTTTGTTAATTTTTTTTTTTCATTTCTTGTAGTTGCTCAATTTCTATCAGAATGATGTTCTTCCATCAGCGTCTTTTTCAGAATTCTGCGACGTCTCAGGTAATACATAATTATTCTAATTATTCTAATTACTCGGGCTACCTATGGTAGAACGAGTCTAGGTTTCGGCTCCGTTTTTCGTTTTGTCTATGTTTCGGAATGGCAATCATTACGTCATCCGTCAGGCTTTGCGAAACTGATGCGTAAAATGCTAATCTTCATTGCTTTCTTTCTTGTTCTTCGCTTTCTTGATGTCCTTGGTGCTGTTCACTAAAATATTATACTTAATTGTTCATCAGTAATGTCGTTGGCAAGTATCCTGAAGTTTGTTACTATTTATATAATTTCTTGTTAATTTTCATGTTGTGCTTATATGAGAATCGAGGCAGCCCGCCTAGCCGACATGTCGCTTTGTGCAACCGAGATCTCTATTAGAGCGGTCTAGCTCGCCAAGGCTGGAACGTCAGAGCTCCGAAATATACGCGACAGTGTTTGTCTATACAAGTTCTTTCTGGACAACGTTGTATTTCACAAGTTCTGCTTGCTCGAGTGTAAGTTATAAATTGAAAACGTCTCGTAAAAGTGCGATTCTGTGTATGGTGCATGGTAAAATAAATGCAGCCCGGGTAGCAGGGCTAGAAATTGTCATGTAAACACATGATGAAAGTCGAGCCAGCTCGGGTATTAAAGCACCTCCTGCAAAGTACGCAGTCACAAACGCACCTTCATTTACTCGAATTCAGTTTCGATCATATATAGTGTTGTCAGTGATCACAAATTGACAATTTGTTCCATCAGCTATGAACCAGTATGGAATGAAAAGCGTGTGCGCCGGACATGTCCGGCGCACACGATGTGCTGTCGGCGCACGAACCGGCGCACAAAAATTTTAATCATACTGGAAATTTTCGTATTGGCGCACAGTTTATTTTTAATGGCTTGCCACACCAAGCGTAGCTGATTAGCAAACAAAGAATAGTTTAACTTCCTATTCGTCTTATTGACTTATTCTGAATATATTACTGCATGCGAAATTTTTGTGAGTTTGGCAGCAGTCGCAAATGAAATGTTCAAACGGCATTTTGGTTTCGCTATTTCGCAAATGAAATGTTCAAACGGCATTTTGCTTTTGCGATTTGATCAAATGAAATGTTCAAACGGCATTTTGCTTTTGAGATTTGATCAAATGAAATGTTCAAACGGCATTTTGCTTTTGCGATTTGATCAAATGAAAATGCGGAGTGAGCCTCCTCGGCTTCCATACTAATGTCCCTCAGTATAATCAGTCCGACAGTCCCTAGTTTTCACGTGCTTCTGGCGCACACAAAAGGAGTCAAGACTGTCAAGTGACGTTCCCTGGCGCACAACCGTAGGCCAGCGATCGTCTGTCCGGCGCCCGAAAATGGCACATTCCATACTGGGCTATGAATCTTCATGAATGCGTGTAATTTGATCTGTCTGCGTTGACTTCGTTCTCGCAAACGTGTGACTGATATGTTTGAAAATGCCGTGTAAACTTTACAGTTATGAAAGAGATATACCGCGTTTCAGAATTTCTTCGACAGGTTCACAATAGCGGACAGAAGGTCCTGCGGAATCGACGTTTTACCAGAACCGAAGCGGGATCGAGCACAAAAACCTGAGTTCTGATACACCTTTAGACAGCCTTTGCACTATATCTCTCCTGATTTCCCATGGACAGTTCGGGTTTATCTTTCCTAATCTCATTATTGTAGGCTTCGAAAAACAGCAAAGCAGCTGGTGTATAATCGCTGTAATTTATAAATACGACTTTGCCCGTTGAACGCCACACCGCCCATTGCTTTTTTTACATGCATTTAGTTTTAGTAAGCGCTGGATTATAACTACCAAGGGGGAGGGGGGAGGGGAGATTGAGTACTTCATATAAGATCCAATATAGAAGACCTCGTTCGGTTTGTCAGAAATTTTGCACTGTTTCGCACGGCAGGTTTTCTAGATGTAAGGGCTACGCCAAGGTTGCACAAATCAGTAGCCCGAGTGAACGCCTAAGCAGGCGTCTTGTTATTGCTAGCACTGTCAGTATGATAATTATGGTATTTTTTTATTATGATTCTGGTGATCATTATGGTAATCATATGATTATAAGTACTATTTACAGAATGAGTGGCCGTTCTGTATCGCCGTATGCACTGTAACCCGATAAAGAACGGACACGAATTCTGTAAACTACTTCTTAAACGATCTATTTGGTAAGTTCATTGGCGTAGTAAATTTTCTAAAATAAAACGCTGTCTAAGTCGAGAAAATCAAAGCTAAACTTCATGTAAATAAAGAGGAATCTACATCACATATATAGACCCTCATTAAACATAGATTTTCTTTGTGTTTTCCTTTTAAGTATAATTGAGTTTTAGAATTATGATTATGGTTGTGGTTATTAAGTTTGTATGTTTTATTGGTTGGTTGTCTGTGTCTGTGCCTGTGCCTCTGTTTGTTTGTTTGTTTGTTTGTTTGTTTGTTTGTTTGTTTGTTTGTTTGTTTGTTTGTTTGTTTGTTTGTTTGTTTGTTTGTTTGTTTGTTTGTTTGTTTGTTTGTTTGTTTGTTTGTTTGTTTTGTTTGTTTGTTTGTTTGTTTGTTTGTTTGTTTGTTTGTTTGTTTGTTTGTTTGTTTGTTTGTTTGTTTGTTTGTTTGTTTGTTTGTTTGTTTGTTTGTTTGTTTGTTTGTTTGTTTGTTGGTTTGTGTGGTTGTTGGTTTGTGTGGTTGTTTGTGTGTTTGTTTGTTTGTTTGTTTGTTTGTTTGTTTGTTTGTTTGTTTGTTTGTTTGTTTGTTTGTTTGTTTGTTTGTTTGTTTGTTTGTTTGTTTGTTTGTTTGTTTGTTTGTTTGTTTGTTTGTTTGTTTGTTTGTTTGTTTGTTTGTTTGTTTGTTTGTTTGTTTGTTTGTTTGTTTGTTTGTTTGGTTGGTTGGTTGGTTGGTTGTTTGTTTGTTTGTTTGTTTGTTTTTCTTCTATGTTGTTGGCGTGTCGGTTTTATATCTTATCTTATATCTTTTGCTTTAGGACTCCTTGGAGAAATGGGTGATCCCACGAAATTCATCGAAGAACTTCTAAGTTCTCTTCCAAAATGAACTTCTTGACTCAAAAAAATAGATTCCTTTACTAGAGAACAATATCTATTTGTTATTTTCCTGATGAATTAGTAGCGTTTAATATAATTTGTTTCCTTGGCATATTTTTTTGTGTGGGTGTGGTATCGAACACGGATTTTTTGTCGGAATATAAATTTTTAAATTTTCTAAGCGGTTTATGTACTTTTGTAGCTTCTGTAAGAACGGCAAGGCCTTATTTTTTCTAAATCTTCATATTTTAGCCCTGAAAAAAATGCCCAAAGTCTGTCAAAAAGTAAAGGCTTTATGTTTACATTTTTGCCAATTTTGGCCACTTTTCAAGTTGTAAAATAAGGCTAAAATATGAAGATTTAGCACAAGTAAGCATTGTTTTGCTATAGAAGATAGAAATAGGCTTTATTTGAGCTAAATTATCACTTTCTGACCATTTCTCAAAAGTTCAAAAAATGACAAAAATCGGTGAAAAAGTAAAGGCTAACCTCTTTACATATTTTTCCCCCGATTATTTAAAAAAAATCTATATAATTAGCCCAAATACAGGCTTCTCTTTCCCACAGAATATCTAAAAGGCATTATTTGACAGCTTTTGACACTAATTCAAAAGTTCGAAAAATAGCCAAAATCGGTCAAAAAGTAAGGGGTTACCCTTTATATTTTTTTTCCGATTTTCTTTTTAAAAATTAAAAAAGAAATTTTTTAGCCCAAATACAGCTTTCTCCTTTTCACAGAAGGTTGAAAACGACTTAATTTAACCGTTTTTGACCCTAACTCAAAAGTTTCAAAAGTGACCAAAATCGGTCAAAAAGTAAAGGCCTAACCCCTTTACTTTTTTTTCTGGATTTTTTTCAAAAAATCAAAAAAGATGCTTTTACCCAAAACACAGCCTTCTCCATTTCACAGGTTTTAAACGACTTTATTTGACCGTTTTTGACCCTAACTCAAAAGTTTCGAAAGTGACCAAAAACGGTCAAAAAGTAAAGGCAAACCCCTTTACTTTTTTTTTCCCGATTTTTTCAAAAAATTAAAAAAAATTTTTTAGCCAAAATACAGCCTTCTCCTTTTCACAGAAGGTTTAAAATGACTTTATTTAACCGTTTTTGACCCTAACTCAAAAGTTTCAAAGTGACCAAAATCGATCAAAAGTAAAGGTCCTTTACTTTTTTTTCTGGATTTTTTCAAAAAATCAAAAAAAATTTTTTTACCCAAAATACAGCCTTCTCCATTTCACAGAAGCTTTTAAACGACTTTATTTAACCGTTTTTGACCCTAATTCAAAAGTGACCAAAATCGGTCAAAAGGTAAAGGCTAACCTCTTTACTTTTTTTTCCGGATTTTTTTCAAAAAATAAAAAAAATTTCTTTTAGCCAAAGTACAGCCTTCTCCTTTTCACAGAAGGTTTAAAACGACTTTATTTAACCGTTTTTGACCCTAACTCAAAAGTTTCAAAAGTGACCAAAATCGGTCAAAAAGTAAAGGCAAACCTCTTTACTTTTTTTTCCCCGGATTTTTTTCAAAAAATCCAAAAAAATATTTTTAGCCAAAATACAGCCTTCCCCTTTTCACAGAATGTTTAAAACGACTTAATTTAACCGTTTTTGCCCCTAACTCAAAAGTTTCAATAGAGACCAAAATCGGTCAAAAAGTAAAGGCTAACCCCTTTACTTTTTTTTCTGGATTTTTTTCAAAAAATCAAAAAAGATGCTTTTACCCAAAATAGAGCCTTCTCTATTTCACAGAAGCTTTTAAACGACTTTATTTAACCGTTTTTGACCCTAACTCAAAAGTTTCAATAGAGACCAAAATCGGTCAAAAAGTAAAGGCTAACCCCTTTACTTTTTTTTTCTGGATTTTTTTCAAAAAATCAAAAAAGATGCTTTTACCCAAAATAGAGCCTTCTCTATTTCACAGAAGCTTTTAAACGACTTTATTTAACCGTTTTTGACCCTAATTCAAAAGTGACCAAAATCGGTCAAAAGGTAAAGGCTAACCTCTTTACTTTTTTTTTCCGGATTTTTTTCAAAAAATCCAAAAAAATATTTTTAGCCAAAATACAGCCTTCCCCTTTTCACAGAATGTTTAAAACGACTTAATTTAACCGTTTTTGACCCTAACTCAAAAGTTTCAATAGAGACCAAAATCGGTCAAAAAGTAAAGGCTAACCCCTTTACTTTTTTTTCTGGATTTTTTTCAAAAAATCAAAAAAGATGCTTTTACCCAAAATAGAGCCTTCTCTATTTCACAGAAGCTTTTAAACGACTTTATTTAACCGTTTTTGACCCTAATTCAAAAGTGACCAAAATCGGTCAAAAGGTAAAGGCTAACCTCTTTACTTTTTTTTTCCGGATTTTTTTCAAAAAATAAAAAAAAATTCTTTTAGCCAAAATACAGCCTTCTCCTTTTCACAGAAGGTTTTAAACGACTTTATTTAACCGTTTTTGACCCTAAGTCAAAAGTTTCAAAGTGACCAAAGTCGGTCAAAAAGTAAAGGCTAACCTCTTTACTTTTTTTACCGCGGATTTTTTTCAAAAAATAAAAAAAAAAAGTAAAGGGGTAACCCTTTACTTTTTTTTTCTGGATTTTTTTCAAAAAATCAAAAAAAATGCTTTTACCGAAAATACAGCCTTCTCCATTTCACAGAAGGTTTTAAACGACTTTATTTAACCGTTTTTGACCCTAAGTCAAAAGTTTCAAAGTGACCAAAGTCGGTCAAAAAGTAAAGGCTAACCTCTTTACTTTTTTTTTCCGGATTTTTTTCAAAAAATAAAAAAAATATTTTTTTAGCCAAATACAGCCTTCTCCTTTTCACAGAAGGTTTAAAACGACTTCATTTAACCGTTTTTGACGCCAAGTCAAAAGTTTCAAAAGTGACCAAAATCGGTCAAAAAGTAAAGGCTAACCCCTTTACTTTTTTTCCGGATTTTTCTCAAAAAATGAAAAAACAATTTTTTTAGCCAAAATACAGCCTCCTTTTCACAGAATGTTTAAGAACGACTTTATTTATCCGTTTTTGACCTTAATCACACTACCGCTACAGCTATCTTAAATGTGGTTAAGCTGATGTAATGTTCGTTTTTTCGTTCTGTAGTCGTAGTTGGTTTTAATCCTAGTATCGTAAAACGCTTTCTTTTTGCACTAATAATAAAGTTTATTATTATTATTTTGAGACCTGCGACCATTACTGAACGTAAAAACAATATTTGACATGCTTAATTATATTTACGGTAGCGGTAGTGGAAGTGTGATCTGAACCTCGCTAATATCTAGAGTGTGGCCGCGTTGATGCCGTAGGGCCGGTAACGTGCTGTTTTAAACCGGTGCAAGGTGTTTGTCAAATTGGCAAGAGCAAAACTATCATCTCCTGTCAACCACGTTTCAGTTAAAGCTAATATGTTCAGTTCAGAAATGACAAGATCGCATAGTGAAGTTATCTTGTTTCTAAATTTTTAATTGAATGTGCATTCCATACTGCAAAACGTAAACGAGGTCATAATTTGAAAAATTAGGTACCAGGGGAATTTGTACAAGATTATTGTAATTACGCGTTGAGTTATATGTAAATTTCCTTGACCTTTGTGGCATAGATGTATTGCCAACAACTTGTAAATTAAAAGACTTCAACGCTTGTCTTTGCTTTACCTTCTTTCCACTCCTCTTGCCTCGATAACTCCATTAGTATTGTAAAAATATGTCATACCTGAAAGGATTGAAATCGGAGCATGTTGCTTATTGTACAGTTGCAATAATATATTGTCATGCATATGACACCAACTTAATGTTCTTGAGGTTGTAGCAGGAACGTAGCCAGGGGGGAGCCGGATGATCACGGCTCCCCCCTTTTGATATAAAACGACAGACATGTAACTACAAAACTGATGCAATATCAATTGTGTCAGGAAATAAACTGTAAACAGTGTATTCAATCTACTGAGTGTATGCATTTTGAGTATCTATGTGACGTTTGCGTGTTTTGAGTATTTTATATGACGTTTTTTAACTTTTAGAGTCTGTAAAATCTTCCTCCAAAAGCCAGGAAATGGCATTTCAGCGACTCTCGATTTCAAAAGTTCCCTGGGGAGCATGTCCCCGGACCCCCCTTTCAGAATCCTGGCTACGTCCCTGGGTTGTAGATTCGGCATTCGATGAAGATTCGGACTGTGCGATAAACTAACCTGTGCCGAAATGTTCAGACGATTACTGGACGACCTTGTTGGCCCCGGATTTAGCTGTAAATCCATATGAATCGTAAGGTCTTTCTCGGGAAGAATGTAGCAGATATTTACTACTTATTGACCGAGCGTGAGGTCTGTACTAGTGAAATATCAGACTGACGTTTTCAGTACGGACCGAGCGAGCGCAGCGAAGCGAGGTCCGTGCAGGAAACGGAGGTCCGATATTTCACTAGTACAGACCGAACAAGCGACGTCAATAGGCGAGTTTCAGGGTGTTGCGCGCGCATCATTTTTCAAAAAAACTGGCAAGCTCCATTCAAAGTAAACATACTGTTTAAAAAAAACAAAGTGTAGATACAGTTTCTGGATATAAAACATTGTTATTCTGCTGTTGTTGGCTCGCTAGCAAGTCTGTTTGCCATTGCTTACTTTGTGGAGAGCCCGCCAAGAGCCCGCCAATTTCTTTCCAAAACGATGCGTACGCAACACCCTGAAACTCGTCTATAAGTAGTTTATTATACGACTACAAGTGTTGTAAACATTGTGTGAAAACCTGAGAAAGTGTTAGGCTCGTATTCGCCACCATCTTTCTTGCGAACTAAACCAAAATGGCATATGTTTCGCATTTTAAAATACTTTCCATTTCGCTAGTCTATTTCTATTTCAGTCGGTCTATTTCGAAATCTACCAACAGCGTGCAGGAACACCTTGATCAAAAGGCAAAGCTGTTCAACTTTTTGTTCAACTCCAAAAGCGAAAGGAGAAAAGAACTTACAACATGTCTCACGGCCTCACTCCATCACACGGCCAACAACTCACCGGAAGTATGAATAGCGGAAGTAAAATGTGCAAAAATGCAAAATCGTGACACCATAAAAAAAGGGAGGGGAGAACCACTGACCTATATATATAACTGGACTGTGTGCTCCTATTACCTTTGAGTTAGTAAAAGTGTCCCACTGACCTATATATATAACTGGACTGCGGGTGCTGGCCAAAAATGTGTCCCCCACTGACCTATATATATAACTGGACTGCGGGTGCTGGCCAAAAATGTGTCCCCATTTTCACTTCCAAAATGGCGGCATTTATGGGTCCTTCTGCTAATGGTAGCGACCACTGACATGTACTTATCGTAGGAAAAAAGAATATTTTTGTAAATACAAAGCGATTTTCTCACTTTATTAATAAATCGTTCCTATGCGAGGGCTTCCCCAGAGGTGAATAAAATCGTCTGGCGTTAGCCAGAATAAAATACTAAACACCAAGTCGGACAGAAAAGAGTTAGAGAAAAATTGTTCTTGTGAAGGTTTCCCCAAGAGGTGAATAAAATCGTCTGGCGTTATTAGCCAGAACAAAATACTAAAGAGGAAAGAGCAATAAATCAGAACAGGAAAGAGTTAATGCATGCAGGTTGGTCATTGTTAATTTCTTGTGGAAAAATTCGACAAAGTTTGCCTAGTCCGTCTACTCCGAACATTTTCTCAAGAAATAATCCACTGTAGAAGTTATAAAATATATTGGCAGAAAGATAATTCACCTTGCTACAACATACGTACAGTTTATCCGACCAAATAGCTTAGTTTCCCTAAAAAAAAGCGAAATACCGAACATGTCCAAATCCTGGTCCAAATCATAATAGCGGCCGCTATTTTGAAATTTTTTTCCGTGTGTATTATAATGTCTTCTCCGAATGTTTTCTCGAGAAATAAACCACTGTAGAAGCTATCAAATATACTGGAAGAAAGATAATTCATCTGGCTACAACATACGTACAGTTTATCCGACCAAATAGCTTAGTTTTCGTAAAAAAAGCGAAATACCGATCATGTCCAACACGAACTACAAAACTTAAGATCTTAGGTACCGGTCAGCGGCCTTCACCATTAGCAAAAGGACCCATAAATGCCGCCATTTTGAAAGTGAAAATGGGGACACTTTTCCTAACCCAAAGGTTATAGGTCAGTGGGGAGAACCCGAGCAGAAAACAAGGCTCGGTCTACCACAGTAGCCCAAGTAACTAGGCTTAATAACAATACATACAATGTTAATTTTAAAGTATATCTTTATTCCAACTGAACTAATGTACCTAAGAAATTACAAATTGCCACCACCATGCATATCATGTGCTTAGACGTATTAATTAAACTGATAATATTCAAAACAAATTATACCAAGAATTCAGCGTTTTTGACTCCGTATAGACAATTTGAGGTGGAAACAATGAATTTTAAGCCAACAGGACTAAAAGTGTTGATCTTGGTGACCTGAAAAACATTGTCCAGCATTTCAGATAAATACTTAATATACATTACAGTCGCTTGCACCGAAGGGGCCGTTTACATGAATCCGGATCGAGTTTCAATCCGGATTGAAATGCGAAGTCAGTCCGTATTTACATGCGAATTGGATTTCTGGATTGAAACCCGCATGAAATCTGAAATCCGTAAATATTAGAAAACACGCATGCATTGTTTGTTCCAGCCCTCTCTGTCACGTTTTTCATTCCGGAATGAAACTCGCACCGCCTTTACATGATTCCGGAACGAGATTTCAATCCGGAATGAGAACCGGGATTGAACTCAATCTGGAATGAGCTAATCTCTATCCGGATTCATGTAAACAGATAAAGGGATTTGATCAGAAGCGGAATGAGTTCAATCGGATTGAAACTCAATCCGGATTCATGTAAACGGCCCCTAAACGGCCCCTAAGACTGCGTTCACACGAGTCCGGTGTAGAAGATAAACGGTAAAATGTGGTTACGTTCACACGAATCCGTCATAATTTGACGACGCTTTGAAGGCGTTCACACGACACCGGAACCTTCTGGTGTATATCCAGTATTTCAATGCTGTGCACTGTTTAAATAGCCATATCTCGTCAAAAGTAAATGGAAACGAGAAGCAATTCAAAGAATATTATCCCCCAAGGTGTATAGTGCATTCTAGGTTTACAATTTTAGTCTTTCCGTTAGGAACTCACTTATTGACTTCATCTTCTCCTATTTACACTGCCTAGTCATTGTTGTAATAATGTTATACTTGTTCAAACAGCAGCACAAGTTCTTAGGAGAAGCTTTCCGAAGTCGAGAAGACAAATAAAGTTTTCCATCGCTGAAAAATACGCCAGCCGTTTGGTTAGGAGTCGAAAATTTAGGAACTGGGTACTAAAGCGGAGCGAAAAAGTGCCGGATCTTGTGTTCACACGACACCGCCAAGGGTTCCGTTTCATTTCGCTCCGTCTAGAAATCGTTTTCAAAACGCTCCGGTTAGAGCGCCGTTTTCACACAATTTCGATCCGGTGCCGTGTGAACGCAACGGCGTTTTGTGACTTTTTAGCGCCGTTTTCAACTCGCTCCGGACTCGTGTGAACGGCCCCTAAGTGGAAACATCAAACATAAAAGTTTCCCTTGGAAACATATTATGTTTTCCTTCAACACGAACATGTTTGTGATCTTAGCCAATCACGTCTTGCCAATCCCATGGTGTCAATTTCAAAACCGTTAACTTTGAAGTTTGAACATGTTTTGACGGGCGGTGTTTCAACTTAGGTGCAAACGACAGTATTCTTATATAATTCGCTGTATAAAAGTATAAAATGTATATGTAGAATGCAAAGGAATCTATTCGTCGATAGATGATAATGCTTCGTTGTTTGAAGTAATTCGAAAAAACTAAGGTACAAAAGTTAGTTTAAATATATTAACAAGTTAAAAACGGTTAAAATAAAATAAAATACAAAACGTTTTCGACTTCAAGTCATCTTCAGTGTAAAATAATTACCCTTAAAATAAAGTTTTATTTTACACTGAAGATGACTTGAAGTCGAAAACGTTTTGTATTTTATTTTATTTTACTTTAACCGTTTTTAGCCTGTTAATATATTATATTTTGGAAGCGAACATTATGACAAAAGTTAGTTTCTATTAAAACAATCGCGTTCACTATAAACTATTCCCTCGTGGGAATTTCAAGCTCATAATATGACATATGATATGTAAGTATAAAGTAATATAATTAACATACTTACTCACTAACGAACGAACGAACGAACGAACGAACGAACGAACGAACGAACGAACGAACGAACGAACGAACGAACGAACGAACGAACGAACGAACGAACGAACGAACGAACGAACGAACGAACGAACGAACGAACGAACGAACGAACGAACGAACGAACGAACGAACGAACGAACGAACGAACGAACGAACGAACGAACGAACGAACGAACGAACGAACGAACGAACGAACGAACGAACGAACGAACGAACGAACGAACGAACGAACGAACGAACGAACGAACGAACGAACGAACGAACGAACGAACGAACAACTATAACCAACTATAACCAACTATAATCGAAATATAGTAAGGTTAGATATACTGCCGAAACAGAGAACGTAGGAGTCTAACGTTTCGAGCGAAGGCCCTTCGTCAGAGAGAAACGTAAAGAGTGAAAACAAACAACGAGCTTATATACCAAAGGTAATCATGTGACCAAAAATAAGCCAATCAGATAAAAATGACAATAACAAACTGATGAGATGTGAAAAATTAGCCAATCAAATCAAAATAACAATAACAAATCGATAATGAGATGCGAAAGACATTTGCTATTCATACCGTCGATGAGCAAAAAGGAGGGGGTGTAAAAAGAATAAGCTGAGAGTAAAAATAAATAAATAAATATATAAAGTGAAAACGCCATTTGTGTCCGTCCTTGCTAAACAGAAACAATGTCTTCAGAGGTGTTAAATGCATTGTTTCTGTTTAGCAAGGACGGACACAAACGGCGTTTTCACTTTATATATTTATTTATTTATTTTTACTCTCAGCTTATTCTTTTTACACCCCCCGCCCCCCCCCCCCCCCCCTTCTTGCTCATCGACGGTATGAATAGCAAATGTCTTTCGCATCTCATTATCGATTTGTTATTGTTATTTTGATTTGATTGGCTAATTTTTCACATCTCATTATCAGTTAGTTATTGTCATTTTTATCTGATTGGCTTATTTTTGGTCACATGATTACCTTTCGTATGTAAGCTCGTTGTTTGTTTACACTCTTTACGTTTCTCTCTGACGAAGGACCTTCGCTCGAAACGTTAGACTCCTACGTTCTCTGTTTCGGCAGTATATCTAACCTTACTATATTTCGATTGTTGTTTCTACACTGCCTACGCAGCACGCTACTTTTATATAACCAACTATAACCAACTATAACTAACTATAACTAGCTAACTAAACAAATAAATAAATACTCACTCTTATGTGCATCTCTCAAGACAATCTTTCTCTGTCTGAAAGTTGTTCGCATTACCAAAACATCCTCCATATTCAAATTCCTTGCAAGAATCAGTGGCAGCATCAAAATAGAATCTGTTTTTGTTTTTGTCGCAAGGACCAGTCTCAGGCTTCAAATGGCAAACATCTACATTCAAAAAAGCAACGATATCACTTGAAATGATTCATGGTACGGAAAAAAGCGTAGCTTTAGATTTTTAATGCTCCTCCAAGTTCTCAAACGCATCCAAAATCGATGGAGCACGCCAAATTATAAACCATTTCGTTTATCAGCCTATCCGCACATTAACCTCCGAATTATATTTCGACCTGTATGCCGTCTCTCAAACTTTTTTCGATTTAGGGACCGGATTCCTATGCAATTAAGATCTCATGTGGTTTACAAATTTACTTGCCAAGGATGTAACTCCTTGTATATTGGCGAAACATGCCGAAATTTACACATTAGGGCTTCTGAGCATATGGGCATTTCACCTTACACCGAAGACAAAGTTTCTCAATCAGCCTTATCTAGTATCTCCACACACGTGAGTCAAACTGGTCATCCTATCTCGTTTGATGACTTCTCTATTTTATCATCTGGTAATTCAGAATTTAATGACCTTCTCCGAGAAAGTTTACTCATATCAAAAATAAATCCATCACTTAATGCTACTATTAGATCCTTTCCTTTAATGTTATTCTGACCTAGGTATAAAGCTGAGACAATTTTGTAAATATTTATCACTCTGATGATGTTGCTGGTTAGTGACGAAACGTTAGTTCTTTATTAAAAAATGTTTTATCATGCTTACTTACGACTTTTGATTTATCATGGCTTTGTTACGAATTATTCGCTCGGCAATAATTT
>OZ036014.1:8583399-8648399 GCA_964035015.1 Corallium rubrum
TTTGTCCAAGTTTTTTTTTGTCGGAGGGGTTTTTGTCGAAAGGGTTTTTGTCCAAGTTTTTTTTTGTCGGAGGGGTTTTTGTCGGCGAATATATTTTTTTATCTAAAAGTATCTACAAGTTTACAATAAAAACGTAAATTTCTAACGTGAAAAACACACCTGCCATGCACATATTCTTGCATTCATCTTTAGTCCAGAACCCATTCCATCCGCTAGGATGACACCCGCCGGCAATCATAGATTTACAACGTTTCTCGCTGACGTCATAATAAAAGACGTTGAATGATGCTCGACAGTTACTCACTGGCACAATGCTGCAGATGCCACCTGAAGGGAAAAAGAGTCTTCGTCAAAATCCCCACCCAGAAACCATTTTTATTATATGGCTGTGTCACGTAAGCGGTCACAATTTTAAGGCACAGCGTCAGGTATTAAATTACCGCTTAGACTGCGTTCACACGAGTCCGGTGTAGAAAATAAACGGTAAAATGTGGTTACGTTCACACGAAGCCGTCATAATTTAACGACGCTTTGAAGGCGTTTGCACGACACCGGAACCTTCTCGTGTATATCGAGTATTTCAATGCTGTGCGCTGTTTAAATAGCCATATCTCGTCAAAAGTAAATGGAAACGAGAAGCAATTCAAGGAATATTATCCCCCAAGCCAAGGTGTTAGCGCATTCTAGGGTTACAATTTTAGTCTTTCCGTTAGGAACTCACCTTATTGACTTCATCTTCTCCTATTTACACTGCTAGTCATTGTTGTAATAATGTTATAATTGTTCAAACAGCAGTACAAGTTCTTAGCAGAAGCTTTCCGAAGTCGAGAAGACAAATAAAGTTTTCCATCGCTGAAAAATACGTCAGCCGTTTGGTTAGAAGCCACAAACTTAGGAACTGGGTACTAAAGCGGAGCGAAAAAGTGCCGGATCTTGTGTTCATACGACACCGCCAAGGGTTCCGTTTCATTTCGCTCCGTCTAGAAATCGTTTTCAAAACGCTCCGGTTAGAGCGCCGTTTTCACACAATTTCGATCCGGTGCCGTGTGAACGCAACGACGTTTTGTGACTTTTTAGCGCCGTTTTCAACTCGCTCCGGACTCGTGTGAACGGGGTCTTAATTAATAGAGTGTAGAATATATACATTTTAAGACCAGCCGGAAGGCCTGTGTAGTTGCAACTGGTCCCGGTTTGGTCTTAAAATGTATATATTCTACACTCGATTTTTCCTTCACCCCAAATCCTTTGAACATGCTATGTAATCGAGTGAAATGCCCAACATCACTTATAATATACCCAATTCTCTCCTGGCATTACCACCTTATTATATATACAGAACTCGCGATCAAACTCTCGGCAACGCCCTCCGTGGCTCAGTGGTCAGAGCATTGCACTATAGAACAGCAAGGTCGTGGGTTCAATTCCTGCCGGAAGGCCTATGTAGTTGCATTTTTCGCAACTGGTCCCAGTTTGGTCTCAAAATGTATATATTCTATATATTCTGTATATATTCGTCGTTCTACAAGACGTCATTGAGAGCATTTTCACGTTCTTGACACGACGGGAACTTCTAGAACGTTGAGCCGCCTGTCATCGTTGTTTTACTACAATGAGACATACTTTTAAAGTAGACTGAAACTTGTATTTTAAGGGGGATAATTTCATTACATTACAATATAAAATAAAGGATCTGAATGTTTATGTAAAGATGAAATTTAAGCTTATGAGCTAACAGTTTAAATATTTGATTATTCATAGCCTTTGTTTTGGGTAAAAAAGTCTTTTTAAAGAACACGCAGTTCACTAGTACTGTATTGTATTCCTGTTCTTCCGGTAAAGATCGGTCATTAAAAACAAAATCGGAACATTAAGCAAGTCAAGCACAAATAGTGATCAAATATCATGAAAATGAATTCACAGCTAAAAAATTTAAATGCGACAGTGTTTACAGTGAATGAAAATATTTTTGTTTTCTACAGTTTTTGTTGAAAGTCGGTTACTTCGATTTTTGCTGCTTGTATTCCCGACTTTCAAATAAAACTTTAAAAACATTGGCCGTATAATAAAAACCTTATTAACCTCGCTTGGTCGGTCTTTACGGCAAAATCATCCTGCCCTTGCTCTTTTCGCACAAACCTCACTCCTTCGTCGCTCCGGTCTTACTAATTACTGCCCCAGATCTAACGTTCATTTATCCAGTAATTAATTATTTTTTTTATAAATAATGTTGTTAACCATATCTTTATAAAGGGAAACAAGATGGCAAGGCTGTCGACAGACTATGACCCCGTTTACGTTTACGTTTTTGAAAACGGAACAAAATCATGCCGTTTATAGGCCTTGCGCTTTCACGATACCGGTGTCCCAGGAAATTCGTCCCGCCGTTATTACTAGGAAATCCACCCTCCCGGGGGACAAATTTCCTAGGAATATCCCCCCCCCCCCCCCCCTTAGGAATTTCGCTATCCCCTTTAGTCGCAAAACACAAATTGATCAAATTGGCAAAACATTATTGCCTTCAATACGTGGCAACAACATGACTTCTGAGAGCTATTCGAGATAAAACTATTTCCACTGCGATTTCCTAAGCAATATTTAATTTTGTCACCGCGACAAAATCATTATTTTAAGAAGGGAGGCTACGTCTGAATAGGAAGCACATCTATCTTTCATAATTATTAGCGATTATACTCGGATAAAGTTAAAAATTTTCAAAGTAATATTATTTATTGTTATTGATATACCAGGCGGAATGCGTAGTCTTAATGTTAAAAAGATAATTGCCCAACAAATAATTTTCAAAAAAGCCGTAACGATAAAAGTAACGATAAAGTAGCTTTTCCCACCTGCTAAAAAGACTAAACTAACCCTCTGAACTAGTCGACTAGTATAATAATTGTAACTATTAAATTTACTAAACAATGTTCTTGACATGTTTTAATTTTAAATCGACATCGACAGGGGGGCTAATTTCCTAGAGGGGGGGGGAGGGCGAATTTCCTGTGACACCAACGCAAAAATAACATGAAATGTTATAGGCTGTATTTGCATACCGGCATGATTTTGTTCCGTTTTCAAATTGTACCGGCATCGTGTAAACGGATTAATCAAGTGCTTTGTCTTACGGGGTGTTACTCCGGCTAACGCCAGACGATTCTATGCGTTAAGGGGAAAGTGTTTCATCACATTACACTCTTATCTTATGAAGGGCTCCGCACGAAACATCAGTATTTCGTTCCTCGAAACTCATGGCAGTTTCGAGCTTTTTCATTTTGCTAAAGATTGCCGTTAATATTGTCGTTTATTTTCATATATATGGCAAATCACAAATGGCAACTTTCAATCTTAACATACAAATTATCCTAACTTCGAACGGCTGACTGCTGATTTCGGACTGCAGTTTGCCGTAAATGTGGATGTATTCTTTATTATATAAGGCCTCTAATATAAATGTATACCGTCTCAGGCAGTCATTTTATGCTTCTCGGGCAGTCTCGGGCATGCAGACCCGGTCGCTCGCTCGGTCTGTATTGAAAGACCGCGGGCATGATAATTTTGCCGTAAAGACCTCCCGCTCGGTCAACAGGAAAGGCTTATTATGAACCGAGTTCGAGGTCTGTACGGGAAAGTATTTGCCTGAGGTTTTCGTAGAGACTGAGCAACGATGACAGCAAAGACATATACAAAGTGTGAAATTACCTGGAATACATCTACTATTCTTGATTTTTCGGATATCACGATTGTTTCGACAGGCGGTAGCGTTCATAATGCACTCGTTATTGTAACTTGTTCCGTCTGAACCGCACACAGTGTCTAAGTTGGATGGACAATCCATATTATCGCGACACTCGCACACTGGAGAATGACCATTAAGTTTACATCTCTGACCTCTACCACACTTAAACTTCGCACAACGATCTGTTAAAAAACGTAAAGGTCAGTACATCTTTGGAAATAATGCTCATCTGTTTGTTTATGTGTTTGTTTTTGTGTTTGTGAGTTCTGTGGTTGTTTGTGCGGGTTATTTTTGGTTAGTGCCCTTGGCGTACCATATGTGGTGGCCATGTGGCTGCGATTTTGTTGCAATTTGGTTGCGATTTGGTTGTCGTTTGGTTGCCGTTTGGTTGCCGTTTGGTTGCCGTTTGGTTGCCGTTTGGTTGCGATTTGGTTGCCGTTTGGTTGCCGTTTGGTTGCCGTTTGGTTGCCGTTTGGTTGCGATTTGGTTGCGATTTGGTTGCCGTTTGGTTGCCGTTTGGTTGCCGTTTGGTTGCCGTTTGGTTGCGATTTGGTTGCGATTTGGTTGCCGTTTGGTTGCCGTTTGGTTGCCGTTTGGTTGCGATTTGGTTGCCGTTTGCTTGCCGTTTGCTTGCCGTTTGGTTGCCGTTTGGTTGCGATTTGGTTGCCGTTTGGTTGCCGTTTGGTTGCGATTTGGTTGCGATTTGGTTGCCGTTTGGTTGCGATTTGGTTGCCGTTTGGTTGCGACTTGGTTGCGATTTGGTTGCGATTTGATTGCCGTTTGGCTGCCGTTTGGTTGCGATTTGGTTACCGTTTGGTTGCCGTTTGGTTGCCGTTTGGTTGCGATTTGGTTGCCGTTTGGTTGCCGTTTGGTTGCGATTTGGTTGCCGTTTGGTTGCCGTTTGGTTGCCGTTTGGTTGCCGTTTGGTTGCGATTTGGTTGCCGTTTGGTTGCCGTTTGGTTGTCGTTCGGTGACCGTTTGGTTGTTATATATATATATATATATATATATATATATATATATATATATATATATATATATATATATATATATATATATATATATATATATATATATATATATATATATATATATATACATATATATATAGGGAGGGAGGGCCATAATCCAAAGAACGCCCGTGAATTACGAATATAGGCCTCCTAAGAAACATTACGGGGGGACAATTTCCTGGGACGTTGTAACCTGACAGCGTCAGGCCTGCTTTTCCCGTCGAGGGAAATGGGCGTGATACAATTCGTTACCTGGCTGCATAAAAAAACTCCGGATTTTGGCTTTCTCGTCTGATTTTAAACCATAAAACAAACAAAACTCAAAAAGCTCTATTCTGATTGCTTTGTGCACATTTAAAAACAATGAAGTGGATGTTTCGCGGTTTATATGTTTGTTCTTCGTAGTTGAATATTTTGCAGCTAAATCCGTAAAAGAAAACTCAATAGTCTAGAACAGTTTTCTAGTATGGCTTTCCCCTTAGGGGCCGCTTACATGAGGCGAGATGGCCCAGTTAACCGAGCTGCCCCCGGTAAGCCGGGGTGAGATTTATATTGCGATTACATGAGGCGGGCTAGCTCGGTAAGTCGGGATGAGTTTAGAGTTGACGTCGATGATTTAAAAAATTTGGCAACCGTCCATTAATTTCCATGCCTTATAACATTAAACATCGCACGGAGAGCGTCGCCATGACGTAACACAGTATCACGTGGTGAAAATTATCCAATCAGAACTCACAAAATACATCAGTGTTGGAAAATTGAATATTTCGAAATACTCGGGTGGAATATAATAATAAGGTATAATACTTTTAAAGCTCTGTGATAACAGTTTCTCGCTGAAATGATACTATTATTCATTCATTCATTCATTCATTCATTCATTCATTCATTCATTCATTCATTCATTCACTCATTCACTCGCTCGCTCGCTCGCTCGCTCGCTCGCCCGCTCACTCACTCACTCACTCACTCACTCACTCACTCACTCACTCACTCACTCACTCACTCACTCACTCACTCACTCACTCACTCACTCACTCACTCACTCACTCACTCACTCACTCACTCACTCACTCACTCACTCACTCACTCACTCACTCATTCCTCCATACATTCATCCATCCACCATCCATCCATCCATCCATCCATCCATCCATCCATCCATCCATCCATCCATCCATCCATCCATCCATCCATCCATCCATCCATCCACTCACTCACTCACTCACTCACTGGACATTTTATGAAGGTCTTTTTCTTAACCAAATTGAATAAAGTAAGCTCATGAAGGAATTACTTCGAAACAATTCTCTATTGTAGTAGTAGGTCCGTTTGAATACCTAAGGAAACAGCAATTAACAGCGATTAAAGCTGCGTCGATTTAGAAAATTCATTTGAAGGCGGAAAGCGACCAGATAAAGAATTGTATCAGGCTATATTTTTCTCGCCTGCCCACCTGCCTCGCCCCCACTCGCACCTTTTAACGGAAGACGAGCATAACGCCTGACACTCAGGTTTAATAGGGACATCGGAACCCCGGTCACCTTCCGCTGGTGGGACGTGCGGCCAGAAAATAGATATAATTACCTTGACAGGTAGGGGGTTTTGCAGACCATTCTCCATTGGAAAGACAGGTAAGCTTTGCCTCTCCCATCAGATCATACTTTGTTGTACATTTGAAGGTCACTACACTACCGATGGTGGAGTCGTTACCTATTCTTTTACCATACTTTGGATGCGGTGCATCTAACTCATCACACATGTATTCTAAAAGTGAAGTGAAGTGAAGTGAAGTGAAGTGAAGTGAAGCGAAGCGAAGCGAGCGAAGCGAAGTGAAGTGAAGTGAAGTGAAGTGAAGTGAAGTGAAGTGAAGTGAAGTGAAGTGAAGTGAAGTGAAGTGAAGTGAAGTGAAATGAAGTGAAGTGAGGTGAGGTGAAGTGAGGCGAGGTGAAGTGAAGTGAGGAGAAGTGAGGTGAAGTGAGGTGAGGAGAAGTGAGGTAAAGTGAGGTAAAGTGAGGTAAAGTGAGGTGAAGTGAGGTGAGGTGAAGTGAAGTGAAGTGAAGTGAAGTGAAGTGAAGTGAAGTGAAGTGAAGTGAAGTGAAGTGAAGTGAAGTGAAGTGAAGTGAAGTGAAGTGAAGTGAAGTGAAGTGAAGTGAGAAGTGAGGTGAAGTGAGGTGAGGAGAAGTGAGGTAAAGTGAGGTAAAGTGAGGTAAAGTGAGGTAAAGTGAGGTGAAGTGAGGTGAAGTGAGGTGAAGTGAGGTGAAGTGAAGTGAAGTGAAGTGAAGTGAAGTGAAGTGAAGTGAAATGAAGTGAAGTGAGGCGAGGTGAAGTGAGGCGAGGTGAAGTGAAGTGAGGAGAAGTGAGGTAAAGTGAGGTAAAGTGAGGTAAAGTGAGGTAAAGTGAGGTGAAGTGGGGTGAGGTGAAGTGAAGTGAAGTGAAGTGAAGTGAAGTGAAGTGAAGTGAAGTGAAGTGAAGTGAAGTGAAGTGAAGTGAAGTGAAGTGAAGTGAAGTGAAGTGAAGTGAAGTGAAGTGAGGTGAAGTGAAGTGAGGTGAAGTGAGGTGAGGAGAAGTGAGGTAAAGTGAGGTAAAGTGAGGTAAAGTGAGGTAAAGTGAGGTTAAGTGAGGTGAAGTGAGGTGAAGTGAGGTGAGGTGAAGTGAAGTGAAGTGAAGTGAAGTGAAGTGAAGTGAAGTGAAGTGAAGTGAAGTGAAGTGAAGTGAAGTGAAGTGAAGAGAAGTGAAGAGAAGGGAAGTAAAGTGAGGGGAAGTGAAGTGAAGTGAAGTGAAGTGAAGTGAAGTGAAGTGAAGTGAAGTGAAGTGAAGTGAAGTGAAGTGAAGTGAAGTGAAGTGAAGTGAAGTGAAGTAAAGTGGCGTGAGGTGAGGTGAGGTGAGGTGAAGTGAGGCGAGGTGAAGTGAAGTGAAGTGAGGAGAAGTGAGGTGAAGTGAGGAGAAGTGAGGTAAAGTGAGGTAAAGTGAGGTGAAGTGAGGTGAAGTGAAGTGAAGTGAAGTGAAGTGAAGTGAAGTGAAGTGAAGTGAAGTGAAGTGAAGTGAAGTGAAGTGAAGTGAAGTGACGTGACGTGACGTGACGTGACGTGACGTGACGTGACGTGACGTGACGTGACGTGACGTGACGTGAAGTGAAGTGAAGTGAAGTGAAGTGAAGTGAAGTGAAGTGAAGTGAAGTGAAGTGAAGTGAAGTGAAGTGAAGTGAAGTGAGGCGAGGTGAAGTGAAGTGAGGTGAGGTGAGGTGAAGTGAGGTGAAGTGAGGTGAAGTGAAGTGAAGTGAAGTGAAGTGAAGTGAAGTGAAGTGAAGTGAAGTGAAGTGAAGTGAAGTGAAGTGAAGTGAAGTGAAGTGAAGTGAAGTGAAGTGAAGTGAAGTGAAGTGAAGTGAAGTGAAGTGAAGTGAAGTGAAGCGAAATGAAGTCAGGTGAATTGAAGCGAAATGAAGCGAAATGAAGCGAAACAGAACAGAACAGAACAGAACAGAACAGAACAGAACAGAACAGAACAGAACAGAACAGAACAGAACAGAACAGAACAGAACAGAACAGAACAGAACAGAACAGAACGGAACAGAACAGAACACGACAGATGCAGATACAGTGATACAAAACAAAACGAGACGAAACGCAGTGTGGTCAAGTGTAGCGTAATACCTACTTTCGCAAATTGGTTGCACTCCTGACCAACTCCCGTTAGGAAGACATGTTCTTTCAGGTGAGCCAATGATTCGGTAGGTAAATTCACATGTGAAGATGACGTCCATCCCAGGAAGAAAAGACTTGAGATTGTCCTCCCTTGAAGCATATTTTGGTGTTCCAGGATCTTGGCAAGACACGAAGGGGTTGGAAACTAAGAGAAATAAAATAAAACCTTTTTTTTCACAAACCGCATTTCTCTTATGCATTTCTCAATAACCAAAGAACACGCCATTCCATTATTGATCGGCTCTAAGAGCCTGTTCAGACTAGGTGCCCGGGTACGGTGCTCGGGCAGGGGCCACTTGTTAACATTCACGGCGCCTTGGATCTGACAAGCGTTCACACAGAAAGCTTTTCACGGCTTTTGTAGCTATTTTGTGGCTTTGAGGCTTCGAATTATAAGAAATATTGAGTAAAAAGCGTGGGCACCACTTTGGGCACTCCGGCACTATGAAAACGTGTTCACATTAGGGCCCGTACCCAGGCACAGTGCCAGGGTACACACGTAAAAATCTCACAGCTGGTCAACAGGATGTGTTCGCAACAGGCTTGTAGCAAGGCTGGGAACAAGTTGTAACGATGCTGTTCATTCAAGAAGTTGCTACAACCTTGTTAGCATCAATATGTTAACATACAACTTGTTAAGTGCAGAGCGGTAACAGGTTGTTGGAACAACTTGTCATCAGTCTGTTGGAGGAGTCATCAGCCTTAATTGTTACAAGTTGTCAACAACCTGTTACAGACATGTTAACAGACTGGGACAGCCAGTGCGAACACATGACGGTGACAGCCGGTTTCTATATTTTTCGCAGAAACTTTTGGCAGTTACTAAGTACACACTCTTCTACAAAAGTGTGTCGGCGATTTTTTATTAGTTGCATAATTTTGATTTTATCACGTTTGGAATTAAGAAGTTGTGAAATATATTGTGACTACAACGTAAATCGTTAATAAAAACCGAACGAAACAGAATTTCAAAAATCGCCGAAATTTTTTCCGCCAAAAATCGCTTTAAATTGGTATATGATACGTTGGGATCACGCGTTAATAGAGGCGCGATGCCAGCTGTTTTACGAAACGATACCGGATAACCCTATTGCTACCTTAATAATAAATCTGTTCTGTTCTGCTATTTTAAATTTCGAGCAAAAGGGATACCAATGCTAAAGAGCGGTGTCCTGGTTGACGTCAAAAAAAAACACTTGCTGTTGATTCCGCACCAACAAACGAATTAATAATCGAACGAACGACTCGACCAGAATAAATACACGTTTGCGGAATGCTTTGTTTCTCGAAAAATGATCCCTGACGTCAAAACGTCAATTGCATTCTCGTTCTTAGAGCCCACGTTTCTGTGTCCGTGGCGTAACATTCCGCGGGCTGGCATCGTATACGATTCGGCGCGAGCTAGCGTATACGGATTCCAGTATTCCACATAATGTGACAGCCAGAACATAAAGCTACCTTAACGTGAGCCGTTCAGCGGCTACTCGCAGAACCGATTTAATGCGTCAATCAATGTCGCAAATTATTGCTTAATTTATGCATGGTGTAATTATAGGTACGTAAAATTTAGTATAGATGATGTAATGTCAAAAACAATGACTTATTGATACGTATAGTAACAAAGAACAATGTAAGGTGCGGTTTCCGTTATGCGCCAATATTAGTGTTATAGTATGTGTAATTTTAGTGTGTGGTAGACCGTCAACGTGTGTAGTCGTATGGTAATCGTGTAGTTAAATGTAAGAAATTGAAGATAAATAAAGTCACAGATTGTGAAAGATACAGTCCCAGTGTGTTCTTGAGCAACCGAATCAGCAAAGAGCGTGAGTTCACAATCGCGGAGTGAATTACGCAACAATCAATTTGTACTGTTAACACCCCCCACCCCCCCCGGGCATTTGAACTTTTCGATATTTTGAGGTCAAATTTCCCACCCCATTTGAACAATGCCCCCACATATAAGGCAAATTGATGGTCAAATGCCCCAACCCCCAGGTCATTCCGACTTTCAACATTTTAATATAATGAAGTGTGTATTAAAATACTATACTTGATGCCATATTAAAGAAAATGTTCAAGTTCCCTAAAGGCAAACGTAGGGTGCAGTAGTGAAAGCTGTTATGTGTTTACCCTCTTTAAATAAAGTTGTTGTTGTTGTTGTTGTTGATAAACTTTAAATATCAAATTAATATAAACAACAGTTCTCCATGGCACCAGGCCGCGGGAGGTCCGGGAATAAATTTTCTCGATCGCACGCGTGCTAAATTTTCTTAATCGCGCCATGGAGTACACTTTAATTAACAAATAGAAAATCGCTTGCGTGTCTCTGTACTGTGATACAAACACGAATGACGTGATTTCAACCGGAAAAAATGCCTAGTGGAAACACGAGGCGAAGCCGAGTGTTTTCACACATTTTTTCCGGTTGAAATTGCGTCATTCGTGTTTGTATCACAGTACAGAGTCACAAAAGCGATTTTCTATTTGTTTTATAAAATAACTAACCGTTTTACGAGGTAAAAAACCAAGGAGGAGCCACCAAAGTGACCGAGACTCAGCTGACGAATGATGGCGTAATCAAATAAATACGTCAGTGATTACGTGAGATTTAACCAAACAGAGCATGCGTTGTACAATATAAAATGAAAATGACGTCAAACGTGTCTCTGTACTCTGAGTGAAAATGGCTCTCGTCCAATCAGAGCGTGCGTAGCATACCTGTTATTTTATAAAAGATTTTAAAGGCCAATTTTTAGGGCATTGTTATTTTTAGCTGTTTTTATTTTGAATCAAATGTTTCATATATATTGGTGTTTTCTATACAAGGTGATTTAAAATGTTGAGAGTTGCAGCATGAAACAATTTACATTCGTCGTTTATTATCAAATGCCCCACGTCTCGTGGCTCGGTGTCAAATGCCCTACCCCTACAGCGGTTTAAAAGGTCAAATTTCCCACTCCCGGGATAGGGAAGGTGTCAAATGCCCGGGGTATGCCCGGGGGGATGTTAACAGTATAAATTGATCGGCGCAAAAGCATACGGCAATAGAGGCATATGCCGTCTATTGCCGTGGGTCCCGCGCTTTTGGGGCCCGACGCCGCCACCATGTACTTATAAGTTGGAATTTCGAGTTTGAAATTTCGAGTTATAGTTACAGTTATAGTTATAGTTATAGTTATAGTTATAGTTATAGTTATAGTTATAGTTATAGTTATAGTTATAGTTATAGTTATAGTTATAGTTATAGTTATAGTTATAGTTATAGTTATAGTTATAGTTATAGTTATAGTTATAGTTATAGTTATAGTTATAGTTATAGTTATAGTTATAGTTATAGTTGTAGTTATAGTTATAGTTATAGAAAAGAGCAGCAAGATTAATTCTAGACGCAGACACTAAACACCCGTCTCTTCCTCTGTTCTTGCAATTAGGCTGGTTACCTATCCATCAGCGAATAAAGTTTTTTAGATGTTTGCTGGTTTATAAAGCATTAAACAATTTAACTCCTTCTTATATTACTAATCTAATCCAACCTTTTTCTCATATCCATAATATTAACACAAGAGGATCTCAAAATAATAAACTTATTTTACCAAAAGCAAAATCATTAGCTGGAAAACGCTGTTTTAAATTTTTAGCAGTAGTTGAATGGAACTCACTCGATGATGATATCAGAAATGCTCCTTCTGAAATGACATTTCGAGCTAGGTACTTGAAGAAGGCATTTACTGACATGAACAACCACCTACAGGACAACTAATACTTTTTATTAAATTTTATTTATATGGCATTTTTTTATTATTTTACACAACGAAGAACGCTAACTTAATTATATATATACTTAATTAATATGTAGTCTTAATATCTCAACTGTATCCTTAGTGTGTAATAATTGAATGTATTAATGTATGATAGACGTGTAAATAGTAAAACTCTAATTATTTTAATCTTGTTTTAGGGCCTAGATGAAAATTACGCTTGTAATTCTAGTTACCCTGGTTAAATAAAGTGTTATTATTATTATTATTATTATTATTATTATTATAGTTATAGTTATAGTTATAGTTATAGTTATAGTTATAGTTATAGTTATAGTAATAGTTATAGTTATAGTTATAGTTATAAGTCGAAATTTCAAGTCATAAGTTGAAATTTCGAGTTATATGAGTCGAAATTTCGAGTTATAAGTCGAAATTTCGAGTTCTATAAGTCGAAATTTCGAGTTCTATAAGTCGAAATTTCGAGTTATAAGTCGAAATTTCGAGTTCTATAAGTCGAAATTTCGAGTTCTATAAGTCGAAATTTCGCGTTCTATAAGTCGAAATTTCGAGTTCTATAAGTCGAAATTTCGAGTTCTATAAGTCGAAATTTCGAGTTCTATAAGTCGAAATTTCGAGTTATAAGTCGAAATTTCGAGTTCTATAAGTTGAAATTGCGAGTTATAAGTCTTAATTTCGAGTTATATACGTCGAAATTTCGAGTTCTATAAGTTGAAATTGCGAGTAAAAAGTCGAAATTTCGAGTTATATTATAAATCGAAATTTCGAGTTAAATTATAAGTCGAAATTTCGAGTTATATAAGTCGAAATTTCGAGTTGTATAAGTCGAAATTTCGAGTAATAAGTTGAAATTCCGAGTTACAAGTCGAAATTTCGAGTTATAAGTTGCAATTGCGAGTTATAAGTTGAAATTTCGAGTTATAAGTTGAAATGTCGAATTATAAGTTGAAATTGCGTGTTATATAAGTTGAAATTTCGAGTTATAAGTTGAAATTTCGAGTTATAAGTTGAAATTTCGAGTTATAAGTTGAAATTTCGAGTTATAAGTTGAAATTTCGAGTAATAAGTTGAAATTTCGAGTTATAAGTTGAAATTTCGAGTTATAAGTTGAAATTTCGAGTTATAAGTTGAAATTGCGAGTTATAAGTTGAAATGTCGAATTATAAGTTGAAATTTCGAGTTATAAGTTGAAATTTCGAGTAATAAGTTGAAATTTCGAGTTATAAGTTGAAATTTCGAATTATAAGTTGAAATGTCGAATTATAAGTTGAAATTGCGTGTTATATAAGTTGAAATTTCGAGTTATAAGTTGAAATTGCGTGTTATATAAGTTGAAATTTCGAATTATAAGTTGAAATTTCGAGTTATAAGTTGAAATTTCGAGTTATAAGTTGAAATTTCGAGTTATAAGTTGAAATTTCGAATTATAAGTTGAAATTTCGAGTTATAAGTTGAAATTGCGTGTTATATAAGTTGAAATTTCGAGTTATAAGTTGAAATTGCGTGTTATATAAGTTGAAATTTCGAATTATAAGTTGAAATTTCGAGTTATAAGTTGAAATTTCGAGTTATAAGTTGAAATTTCGAATTATAAGTTAAAATGTCGAATTATAAGTTGAAATTTCGTGTTATATGTTGAAATTTCGAGTTATAAGTTGAAATTTCGAGTTATAAGTTGAAATTTCGAGTTATAAGTTGAAATGTCGAATTATAAGTTGAAATTTCGAGTTAATAAGTTGAAATTTCGAGTTATAAGTTGAAATTTCGAGTTATAAGTTGAAATTTCGAATTATAAGTTGAAATTTCGAGTTATAAGTTGAAATTTCGAGTTATAAGTTGAAATGTCGAATTATAAGTTGAAATTTCGAGTTATATAAGTTGAAATTTCGAGTTATAAGTAAAAAGTCGAAATTTCAATTTATAACCCAAAATTCCGACTTATAACTCGAAATTTCGGCTTGTAGCACAAAATCTCGACTTACATTTACTAACCAGGGGCAATTTAAGATGTTGTCAACGACAAATTTAAAAGTTTGGGCAACGCCTTAATTTCTATTGTCCAAAATGTTCAAACATACAAATTTCCCGTGGGAACGTGCCAAATTGCAAAACGATCAAACCTTTCGATAAACTTCCTGTATCTAAGCTCAAGCGAAAATCGCAGTAACATTCTTATATTTGCACTGCTAGTCCTACACTGCCCACGCATCTTTCCCACTGCTCTTTACATACTTCAAATAAGTGCAAACTTTGTATTGCTTGATATCTGACGTCACGGCGGCCATATTGGCTTTACCCTATCCAATAGCGCTGCGTCGTGATGACGTCAGCATTGATGTTTGTCCGCTTTTACCCACAATTCTTGCAGTCCGAACAATAGACAATGGCTCATTTGCAATCATTTGAAAGTCAATTTTGCTTTGTTGGTCTGCTTTTTGTGCTATTAATAGCAGCTCGACGGTACGCTATTGTCCAACCTTTTGCTACACCACATGAGATGGTCTCTGAAGTCATAGCCGGATACAGGATACTTCCTCCACGTTTGTGATGCCGAAATTTTAACATTGTTGCCAGGCATTGTAACGCTTACATTGTTATGGTATTTTTTTGTTATAATTAATATTAACATTTTAATGGTATAAAGAATAAAGTTATGTTAGTGGAATTAACATTTTAATTGTATTTAAGATTAATTAGTTGCATTAGGTATATGTATTAACACCCTACATATATATTAATTATATTAATCTCGTTTCTCTCTGACGTCGCTGACGAAGGGCCTTCACTCGAAACATTAGACTCCAACGGCGCTACGTTCTCTGTTTCGGCAGACTGTATATCTAACCTTACCATATTTCGATTGTTGTTTCTACACTGCAAACGCAGCACGCTACTTTTTATTACACTCTATATATATATATATATATATATATATATATATATATATATATATATATATATATATATATATATATATTACCAATGTGTTTAATACGTTTGTAGTAGATTGAAGAGTGCTGAATACCAGGAGTTTGGCGTGAAACTCAGAGTAGCAACGACTACATTTTAGGATTCAAACTGTTTATATATTCATATATATGCATTCAGTAAAGGCATTCGGCTAAATATCGCACTGTCACAACATGATATTGAGTTCGTAATGGGTCGGAAATTGTATATAAAACGACGATGGCGTTCTAGACTATGGCGTTGTGCTCAAACTCGTCAAAGAAGTTAAAGCGAACCACAAGTGTTAGAGAAAGTTATATTAAATCGACGCAAAAATGACGCAACGCATATCAAAACATACCACCACACAATCAACACGATTTATATTAAGCTTCACATCCTTCGAACGCTTCGACTTCGCTAAACCCTACTTCGCTATTTTTTAGTAGAGTAATGTATTCTCTTCCATTCTTCAACTTGCGTTTCGCTTTTTCATTTTTAAGTGATAATAAGTCTTAATTTAACGCGAGAAATCTCTTTTCTTCTTACTTCTTTTAAACAAGAACTTTACCCTGCCGTTCAGATCGCGTCACTCGACGCACGAAATATTAAAAACTTCCTCTAATATATATATTTTTATTTACCTTTAACATTTGTAAGCTTGGCTCCTTCGCTCCGTGAACAGAAAAACAGCAAGCAAGTCACAACCTGTAGTAGATAATACATTATTAGCATGAATTTATCCTTCAAACAAATACTGTTTCCAAGCGCGTTGAACTATCTGTTCTAATGCTCCTATGACGTTGCAATACGATTGTCAGCATGCAGTCTGACTGTTTACGTCCTCTCGGCATGAGACGCTGAAGCAGGGTGAAGGGGTTAATATATTTTCCGGTGAACTTCCAACCAAAAAAGGATCCTTCAAACACGTCGAACCGCAAGACACGGATCTTAGAAAAACAATACTCGCTTTATAACAATCCGAATAGGGCACTGGTTATGGTTATAAATAATATATTTCAAAATACTTCACGGCGATTAGTGAATAATAAAAGTAGTGTGCTGCGTAGGCGGTGTTGAAATAACAAATCGAAATATAGTAAGGTTTTGAGTACTGCGGAAGTTAATGAACGTAGTTTTCTAACCGTTTCGAGTGAAGGCCCACGTTTCTCTCTGACGAAGGGCCCTCGCTCGAAACTTCGTTCAATAATTTCGGCAATACTCAAACCTTACCATATGTCGATTTAGTGAATAACCGGACACTGTTGCCAATGACGTTTTAACCACGTTTCATTTGAAGTTTGGTTTCAGCTGGTTTGACAGGCCGCAACGTTGCCAACTACGAAATTACCAAAAACATACAGAAAAGCGTGAAAATTTGTTGTGCCTATTGATTTGGTTAATAGTCTTTATTTTCGCAGCTCTGTGGTGTTTTTTTACGCTTTGGTTGCCTTAAATCGATACATTTTAACATTTTCGGAACTATTTCAGATTAAATTTACTTGAGGTGTTGAAAGAGTCAAATACAGGAAAATAGATAAAAAACAGGGATAGAGTTACGGGAAGTTGATTTATTTGGAGACCTTCAACGTTCGTTCCAAAAGCGTTTCTATTATATTTCGTTACGAGGGAGGCAGTAACTGTAACGTATAAACGAGGTAAGTGACGTACTCGTTCACTACAGCATACAGTTCTACTCAGATATTCAAGTATAGTTTTGACGTGTGCAAGTATGCATGTTTAGACAAGCGTCGCGGTTTGCGCGTTTGCGAGGTCAACACATTTTAAGCATCAAAACAATAAATTGTATATGTTGTCGCTAGTACAGTTTTAAGAGCGTTTTCAAATTATTAATAATTCATGAGTAACACACAAAGGAAATCAGTACTATCTCCGTGGTTTGGATATCGGAGGAAAAAATTACATAATATAAGATAGAACACAATCTGAAGACGAACATCTTGAAAACCCAAGATATGGATTAAGACAAGACAAAGATGAAGCGGTTATATTTCGACTTTATTACAAAGTCATCATCAGACCAAGTGACTAAAATTAAATATATACGTTCTGAACTTTGGCCTTAAAGCCAGTAAAGAGTTAGTACTATTTCCATAGATATCATTATGTATACTTATCAGATTTGTACTGTTAGCCTATCACTTCTTTTGCATACTTTCAAAATTTTAAAATTTGAATTTAAATTTTGTAACCCTACTTTCACCGTTGTAATTTAACATTAAGCCTATTATCAGTTTTATTCCCTTGTAAATATAAAGAACGTATATATTTAATTTTAGTCACTTGGTCTGATGATGACTTTGTAATAAAGTCGAAATATAACCGTTTCATCTTTGTCTTGTCTTAATCCATATCTTGGGTTTTCAAGATGTTCGTCTTCGAATTTTGTTTTATCTGATATTTCTTTAAATTCTCGGCTGGCCTTGGCAATTACATAAGTTAAGCAAACTTTTGCCTCCAACGATTTTCTCTTAAAATAGTGATTTGTTTGAGATGCTATATCAACCACTCGGAGGAGTGTTTCATCAGGATATTGAAAAACCTCGAAGTTTGTTCAAAAACCTCAGGTTTGCCTCGGTTTTCAACAAACGTATCGGTGTTTGGATATCCTGATGAAACACTCGTCCTCGTTTATGATATACAGTGGAACCTCGTTAATACGACCATCGTCGGGCCAAAAAAATGTGGTCGTAATAACGAGGTGGTCGTATTTATGGGGGAGGGGGAGTATTACAATACTTAGAATGTATTCAGGCCAGAAAAATGTGGTCGCAATAACGAGGTGGTCGTATTAACGTGGGAGGGGGAGTATTACAATACTTAGAATGTATTCAGGCCAGAAAAAAGTGATCGTAATAACGAGGTGGTCGTATTAACGAGGGAGGGGGAGTATTACAATACTTAGAACGTATTCAGGCCATAAAAAAGTGATCGTAATAACGAGGTGGTCGTATTAACGGGGGAGGGGGAGTATTACAATACTTAGAATGTATTCAGGCCAGAAAAAAGTGATCGTAATAACGAGTGGTCGTATTAACGGGGGAGGGGGAGTATTACAATACTAGAATGTATTCAGGCCAGAAAAAAGTGATCGTAATAACGAGGTGTAACGGAGTGTAACTATAAGTCGAGGGTCGAGAGTCGAAGTCGAGAGTCGAGGGTTGAAGTCGAGAGTCGATAAATTGACCAGAAAATACCATAAAATCACTATATTTGTGTCTTATTTCTACGCACCGCGGGATATATTTATAACCGATATACAAAGCTTTGAGCCTTTGATCTATTCGCTAAAAATTGGGGGAAAGCGGCCACTTTCACGAACAGCTTACATAGAAATAGTGATGTATGCGTCGCTTTTTTGCGCCAGAGTAATTATGCGGAGATATGTAAACATAATATATATTTATATACAGTATTTTATGTGCCCCCAAACATCGGAATGATTCAAACGCAACCATTTTTTTTTTCAATGCGTCAGCCAAATTTAAATTAGAACAAGACGCCTGGTCAGGCGTTCACTCGGGCTACGGCAAAATCACGCGCAGGTTGTCACATGCAGTGCTAAGATCTAAAGCCGCCGTCTAAACACATTCAGGTCACAGACAAAAGTCAAAACACAATCCAATCTCCAATAGAAAACGCAATTTGCAATACACAAAACACGATTGCCTGTAACGTATTTCCACACATGTACACAGCGTTCATATGTGACCAATAACTATGTCTGTGAAAATACAAAACACATCCGAGAGGAGAAAGACTTGATTAGACATCAGGAAAGCAAAGAAAGAAAGCATTTGGCATGCACGCATCAGTTTCGCAAAGTCTTATTATGCGGAATAAGTTAAATGCGCACTTGACTTGAGCCTGCGCTTTCTGATTAGAGGCCTGCGGAGTAGGCTAAGAGCGTGACACAGAAGGAAAAAACAAACAAAAACCTATTTCTATGTAAGCTGTTCGTCAAAGTGGCCGCCTTCCCCCGGTTTTTAGTGAAACCAAAAGCTCAAAGCTTTGTATATCGGTTATAAATATATCCCGCGGTGCGTAGAAATAAGACACAATGTTGCGATATATGATCGATTATAGTATATAGTGATTTTTTGGTATTTTCTAGTCAATTTATCGACTCTCGACCCTCGACTTATAGTTACAACGGGGTGGTCGTATGGTGGGATTCCACTGTATTGATGTGATATCAAACACCGAGGGTTGTGAAGGTGAAGCTGAGGTGTTTTAATTAACTTCGAGGTGTTTTGATATCATGAGATCAATCACAACTTCCTGGAGTAGCTAATTGTCGTGAAACCCGCGTTTCCATGCTATTATAGAACCAACCGCCTGAGTGAGCTAATTGACTCTGAAACTTGTTTAATCGAAAGCTGGTATTTTGGAACGTTTCGCTTAGAACTTCACAAACTTTACGAAGAAAAGTATTCTGACTATGTACTTAATTCTGCCCATGCAGCAAATGTGCGTGAAAATTATTGTAAAGCGTATGACTGAACGTCATGCAGAGCAATATATTGTAAACGCACACAGCGTTTCCGACCATTCCCGGTAACTTTTGTGTTGTTTTAAGCTATAATTTTCGAAATATTAGTAATTGCATTTAAATAAGTCCGCGGAAACGCCGTGTGCGTTTGGAAAAAATCACGACCCACGACTTTTTACCCACGACCCACGACCCACGACCATTAGCTACTCTCACAACTTCTGAGTGTTTGATATAGCTTCTACAAGAAACTATTTCTTAAAAGAAATAGCTGTTTCGTTCCGGTCAGTCGTTTATGAGGGTCTGTTTCAACAGCAATGACGAATTTTAGCTCAACTAATTATTTCCCCCATGTAGAGTGGCGCGACAATTTTTACTACGCGCCTGCGTTTCATTAGTCTCCCTCGCAGCCGTTGTTAGGGTCGCCGTCCCAAACTCGCTCCCCACCAGCGGCTGCTCACTCGAGCAACACATTCCATTCCCTTTGTATAATGAACCAATGAGATTACAGCATGATCACTGCTAAAATTAAACGCCAGCCTTTTGCGAGCGACGAGGCAAGCGTTGTTGTTGTAAAGCTTGTTTAATCGAAAGCTAATATTTCGAAAAGTTTAGCTTAGAACATTACAAAATTTACGAAGAATAATGTTTTGACTATGTTCTTTCTGCCCATGCAAACAAAGGTGCGTAAAAGTCAATGTGAAGCGTGTGGGCATCAGAGAAATATTACGTTGGCCGTGTTGACACACGGTGTGCTCAAATTATTACCGAAGTCTGAAAATTATCTGCGTACCGCACGGCACTTGAAATCACGAATATTTTCAGAAGTATAGCTTAGAACTTCGCCGAATTTTTGAAGAATGCTATTTTGATTATCCTCTTTCACCACATGCAGATAAACAAGCGTTGAAGTTATGAGCGTCACGGAAATAAAAGATGTAAACACAAGCCCGACGGAAATGGGGTGAACAACAAGAGAGCGACTAGTATAGTGTGTTTACTTGAAAGTTAATATTTCGAGTAATTTAGCTTAGAAGTTCACGAAATTTACGAAGAATGGTATTTTAATTATGTTCTTGCCGCTCATGTCAATAAATGCGTACGAAAGCTTTTGAAAAGGCTACAAGTGTTTGCGAAATGTAGCAGGTCCAGGTAGTCTTCTTCGCAGACGTTCAGGTGTGCGTATTAAATTACCGATCGAGAATATTGCTTCTTCTTCTCGTATTTTAATTTCTTTTCTTCAATGTTGCTCAAGCTAACCGAAGAAATCCTAAGACTTCGTGGGTGAATTACTTGTTCTTGCATATTAAAAGCTTCACAAGCGGAGAAACCACCACAATAACATGGGCCATGGCCAGAAACCTTTGAGATTGTATCGGCGCTTGGAAAATCAGCTATTTACCACAGTCGGTAGGAAAGTTTGCAAACATCAGTATTCCCTTGGGCAAATTGGACAACTGCTTTCCGTTGACAGGGATTAAGATCTTTTATTTTAAACGTTTTGAACGTAAATCACACACTTGCTCGCCATCAAAATACCGAGGCAAGGACATGCCAAGGTGAAGGTCGGCTTTCCAGATTTTGGAAGGCTTGCTCTGATTGGACAGATGCGGGAATGGAATGTGTTGCTCGAGTGAGCAGCCGCTGGTGGGGAGCGAGTTTGGGACGGCGACCCTAACAACGGCTGCGAGGGAGACCAGCGTTTCATACGACAAATTTAATTTAGACGATTTTTGTTTTGCATATAAACAAACTAGAAATATGCTGAAGCGAGAAGATTATAATAAAACTACAAAAAAATAATTTAAGCTTCGTCTAATAAAACGAACACACATTTCAGACGTTGTATCTGATCATGACGGATTACTCTCTCCTCCGCAGTCCAGAGGGCAGGCTCTATTGATTATTTCAGGTTATTCGCAGTCGCATAAATTCGACTGAATTTAAATATGACGTGCTAGCGGTCTCGCGCTTTTCGTGAGAACGCAATTATTTTCGCAACGTAAATCTTCTATTCAGTAGCAATACTCTTCTGACCGTCTATAGGAGGAAAATAAAACGTTACCAAAATAATTGCTTTCTCGGGAAAATTGCGAGACGCTAGCACGTCGCATTTAAATTTCATGCAGCTGATTTATTTGACACCGCGGTATTTATTGAATAATCGCCAATAGCAAATCCATAAATTTCCAAGGCCAAAAGGATCAATATAAATTAGGTCAATAACGGACTATCATCATTTTCGTCGTCATAGGTCATAGTTTAATTCTCGAATCAGAATAATCCATTTAGATGGGCCACAAATGGAAGATAACGAACTTCTAGCCTCAAACTATTGACATTGTTCATAAAATAGCTATACAGTAAACTCTCGTTATAGCGGACGCCCTGGGGACCGTCATTTGGTGTCCGTAATAACGAGAGTCCGCAATAGCGGGATGCGATGAAAATATCCCGATTTCAGGTTGTAAAATGTCACTACAATGTATTACTGCTTTTTTTTTTAAATGTCCAGTTTATTTCAATTTCTAGTTGACGTTTACTGTGATACATAAGTACATAGTACAAGACAAAATACAAGTCAAAAATTTGTATTCAAATATTTTTTTTATTCCAAAACCAAAAATACAACGGTAACATGAATCGGTAACATAAATATGTCACTCGATAAATTAAAAAGTCATTCACTTTCATGTGTCGAGAGAAAAATACGTCCAAGGTGTCCGTTGTAACGAGAGTAGAACAATAAAAATGTTTGTTGGGGACCACATAAAGTGTCGCAATTCCATAATAGCGAGAGTCCGTAATAGCGAGAGTTATTTCAATACATTTCATAGTAGGTTTGGCCGGGGATTTACCAACTGTCCTTAATAGCGGGGTGTCCGCAAGGCGAGAGTTGACTGTATTTTAAAATTATTAGACACGCGTGAAACAGTGCGACTGACCTTTTGGAACGCGCAGTTGCCATACATAACGGATGCATTCTCGAGTTCAACGAGGGGAAAGTTCCTACTTTCTACAGCACAAGATTGATGATTCGCTTCGCACCGGATTGTTTACGTCTTCAAATTGCTCTAGATCAGCAATATTTTCACTTCGTTTTGGCGTTTAACCACGCCCCCAACTACATTTTTTATGCGGAATTTTGATTTCATTGGATAAGATCACAGTTATGTCAACAACACTGCACTACGATTGGACGATTTTCATCTGTGATGACAGTTTCTTTTGTGATGTCAATGGAAAGCTAAACAGTAACAGTTTCGTTCCTGCGGAACGAAACAAAAACGAATCAGAGAAATTGAAGGTAAAACCGTAAAAGTTGATTTTGTTTATGCAAGTGGTTGAATCACATATCGAAATTCCGTCTCGGTATACTGATTTCCTTTGTTTTAATCTTATGAATTATTAATGATTCAGAAGTAAATAACGTAGCCAAGTATAACGTTGTCAAACATGTGTAGGATGTTAAATAAGTTTTGTGGAAACACCACGTAAATATTTATTTGCTAAGGTGGATGAGGTGGACAGCTTATCTAAGCCATGGTATACAACAGGGAAACGCCGAAACGGGAAGGAATCTTTTAACTCGCCTGAAGGAGCACAAGACATGCTGCATAAAAGTCCAACATGATAAATCTGCTAGTCGTCACTCTTAGCCAGTGACAAGCAATACTTCACGCGATGAACAAGAGAATCTAATGAGATTGCAAAACATCACAGAAGGGATAGCCATTAAACAGCACGGGGTGTGCCCTATTTGGAGAACATTCTTGATTTTGTTTTCTAATTAATAAAATTAACAGCTTGTTGTTATTGCTCTGATGAAGGCCGAAAGCTTCGCAAATAAATATTTTACGTGGTGTTTCCAGGAAACTTATTTATATTACATTATCGCCATGAAAACTTTCAAAGAATTCATGTATAGGATTTACAAACAAAAGTTTTGTATAGGAACCACTCATTGAGCTGTTCCATATAACGTCGTGTTTACACAGCAAGCCATGACCTGGCCTTGGCCTGGCTCGGGGTAAATGTGTCGTGTTTACACTGGTACAAGCCTGACCAAGGCCAAAGCATAGGCCAACAAAAAAGCAAGCCCAGATATGCTAGGACGTGTTTACACTTTCAGTTAGGCCAAGCCTCGTTTTCTTGCTAAATTCGACCATAAAACCTCGTTTTCATGCTAAATTCGACCAAAAAGCCTCGTTTTCATGCTACGTTCGACCAAAAAGCCTCGTTTTCATTGAAACGTGGTCGTTATGAGAGCTTGTCGCTTACGAGAGCTAGAAACAGAGAAAAAGTTCTCAAAACGTGGTCGTTGTGAGAGCTGGTCGCTTACGAGAGCTTAGAAACAAGAGAGAAAGTTCTCAAACAGTCAAACGTTGAAACGTGGTGGTTATCAGAACTGGTCGCTTACGAGAGCTTAGAAACAGAGAAAAAGTTCTCAAAACGTGGTCGTTGTGAGAGCTGGTCGCTTACGAAAGCTTAGAAACAGAGAGAAAGTTCTCAAAACGTGGTCGTTGTGAGAGCTGGTCGCTTATACGGAAGCTTAGAAACAGAGAGAAAGTTCTCAAAACGTGGTCGTTGTGAGAGCTGGTCGCTTATACGGAAGCTTAGAAACAGAGAGAAAGTTCTCAAACCGTGGTCGTTGTGAGAGCTGGTCGCTTACGAGAGCTTAGAAACAAGAGAGAAAGTTCTCAAACCGTGGTCGTTGTGAGACTGGTCGCTTACGAGAGCTTAGAAACAGGAGAGAAAGTTCTCAAACCGTGGTCGTTGTGAGACCTGGTCGCTTACAAGAATGGTCGCAAGGAGAGCGTGAAAATAATAAATAAATACAAAGTCCATATTAAAAGTTAAATATAATACAGCGAAAGGAGAAAGAAACAGGACAAAGTGCCCCAATTGACATCAGACTCCTTTATCTTCTCATTCTGTCGAACGCTAGACAATTTACTCGACAAGGGGAGCTGTCTGGGAAAGTCACGCCAAGAAGGGTGTCGTCTCAGGTCTGTTTTTCTTTGCGCGAGCGGACAAGGGTGGCGCCAGAGAGGGGGCAGGGAGGCTAGGGGGCAACTTCGTTCCCAGCTAAATATTATTGATGTATGTACGTTTTAGGTTTATATATATTTACTTTATACTCTTTGTAATTAGACTTGTACATACCTTATACCGCACCGTAATTACGCACCGCAATCACGCACCGCAATCACGCACCGCAATCACGCACCGCAATCACGCACCGTAATCAAGCGCCGTAATCAAGCGCCGTAATCACGCACCGTAATAACGCACCGTAATCACGCGCCGTAATCACGCGCCGTAATCACGCGCCGTAATCACGCGCCGTAATCACGCACCGTAATCACGCACCGTAATTACGCACCGTAATCACGCACCGTAATCACGCACCGTAATCACGCGCCGTAATCACGCGCCGTAATCACGTGCCGTAATCACGCGCCGTAATCACGCGCCGTAATCACGCACCGTAATCACGCACCGTAATCACGCACCGTAATCACGCACCGTAATTACGCACCGTAATCGCGCACCGTAATCGCGCACCGCAATCGCGCACCGCAATCACGCGCCGTAATCACGCGCCGTAATCACGCACCGAAATCACGCACCGAAATCACGCACCGTAATCACGCACCGTAGCCATGTCCACAAGTTGCTCGGCAACTTTTTGGCAACTTGCAAAACTCTCGTACATCGAGCGCGAACAATTTGTGACGAAGAACATCTTCAGGATGAATTAGATCACCTTAAGTTGGTTTTAACTAACAACGGTTTTCCTGAGAAGATGATTCAAGCTAATATGACACCTTCGGTACATCCGGAGCTGAATACTCAGTCCCAGCAAGAACCACCTTCAGTTTCTCTTCCGTACATCGGACCAGCATCCCACAAAATTGATAGGATTCTAAATCGTGCATGTATGAAGGTATTTCACAGTAGTCAACACAAATTGTTCAAGGTACTTTTCACACATAAAGATGTGGTGGATAGCTTATCTAAGCCTGTAGTGTATCGCATTCCGTGTGAGTGTGGCTTGGTTTACATCAGGGAAACGGGAAGAAATCTCTCAACTCGCCTGAAGGAGCACAAGACATGTTGCATTAAAGCCCAACAGGATAAATCTGCTGTTGCCAAACACGCTTGGAAGTATGACCATCGTGTTAAGTGGGAAGAGTCGTCACTCTTAGCCAGCGACAAGCAATAATTCACGCGAAGAAGAAGGGAGTCTATTTTATTTTATTTTTATTTTATTTAACTTTACCTTGACTAAATAAATATAAGGATAGGAACACCGCAACAGCTGAGGCCGATTACTGCGGGTCCTGATTGTCTACTATTTACATTAAATAATATGTGATATAAATATAATTATATGATATAAACATAACAAGTAAAAACGTTTAAGATGAAGCTAGCTGAAGGTCTAAAAACAACAAGTAGGGGAAACACATAGACTACGGACAGAGTTACATTTAATAAAAATTGTAATCTTGTCAGGAATATTAAAGCCCAGCATATAATTTTAAAAAGCCCCATATTGAAAGAGACATGAGTTATTTCAAATTTTTTATTAAAACTAACGTTTCGTTGCTAATCCTGCAACATCTTCAGAGTGAATAATTATTTACAAGGTTATCTCGACTTATATGCTAATATAGGCTTTTAAAAATTATATGCTGGGCTTTAATATTCCTGACAAGATTACGCTTTCCGCCTGGTTCGTCTATTGCTACGATAATAAAAATTGATTTCCAGGTGCGTGGGTCTTCAGAATTGTATATAGAGAGAATAGCAGAGTGGTAGTATTCTTTTAGTTTGTTTTTGAAATTTGAAAGATTGGTAGTCCGGGTTATTTCTTGAGGCAGCACGTTCCATATTCTTGGAGCTCTTATTAGGTATGATTTACCGTACGTCGATGTTCTATATGATCGCTGTTTGAAAGCGCTGCCATCTATTGCAAAACATCGCACTATTTCTCAGGAAGGACAGCCATTAAACAGCACGTGGTATGCCCTATTGATTTTGTTTTCTAATTAATAAAATTAACGTGATACGCCATTGTATTCTTACGTGATTTAATTGATCAGTTGCTTAGTTTATAAATGACGTGAGCCAACAACTTGTTGTCATTGCTCTGATGAAGGCCTGAGTCAACAGGCCGAAAGTTTAGCAAAGAAATATTTTACGTGGTGTTTCAAAAAAACGTATTTATAATTTTGACAATTTTAAGGAACAATGATCTGTGTAGGTAAATTAAAAATTAACATTTTCCTTGTTCTCGCTTAGTTTATGCTTAATAATGAAATAATTTCAGCTTTAAAATGTGTTCTTCTCTCTTCAGTCTACATGGTTTATCAAATTTATTAAAGTTTATGGTAAACTTTCTTATCTTTTATGTTCGGTATTTAATACACCGTAACGATCCCGGCAGGGAAATTAACACCGGAGTTATGTTGTCTTATCATATTTACTTATATATCATTAACCTTTTAAGACTTTTATTAAGACAATTGTTCCATTTCAAAATGACATTTTCAAAAACAACGTTGTAGACACCAACACAAGGCATTTATCGTCATACCTCCTAATGGACAGAGCAAATGAACTAGCAACCTTGAGCAACTTTCGTAAAACCTGGCAACTTTTTTGAAAAAATGGGCAATTTTTAAGCAAAATTTAATAATTTTTTAAGCAACTTTTGGCAAAATTTCGAGCAACTTTTGTGGACAGGCCAAATACCGTGTAAATCAGTTTAACATTGCAATACGAGTTATTAAACAGATTATTATTATTATTATTATTATTATTATAATTATTATAATTATTATTATTATTATTATTATTATTGTTACTATTACTGTTATTATTATTATTATTGTTATTATTATTATAATTATTATTATTATTATTATTATTATTACTATTATTATTATTATTATTATTATTGTTACTATTATTGTTATTATTGTTATTATTATTATTATTATTGTTATTATTATTTTTGTTATTATTATTATTATTATTATTAACTTTCGGTCCAAACATGGCGTCAAACCGGGGGAGGTTGATCTTAATGGGTGTTTTGGAATGTAGCCAGAAGCACGGAACAAAAACTAAACGCTGCCAATCTCAGTCAATTCTCACGGTCGTCTCCTGTATTAATTAAATACAGTTGAAGCTCTCGTAAGCGTCCACCCTTGGGAACTGTAAAAAGTGGTCGCAACTAGAACTGGTCGCTTACGAGAATTCCTTCTCGTATGCGACCACTCACTGAAATGGCTGAAGTTGGTCGCTTACGAGAGATTGGATCAGAAAAACACTGCGTTTCTATTGTGGCAACCAGCTGGAAACAGCAATACTTTATTGTTATGCATTTTATAATCACATTACTGTATTAAAAGTTATCAAATTGCTTTTTAGCGAAGTGACCGCTTACAAGAGCTTAAAAACAAAGAAAAACTCAGTTTGTAAATCTGAAAGGTGGTCGCGGTCGCTTACGGGAGTGTTCGCTTACGAGAGCTTTTAGTAACAGAACCTTTGGCTACCATTTCTAATGAAAAAGTACCTCTAGTTCTCACTTTTCATCCCTTCAATTTCAAAGTAAGGGACATCAGTAGCCACAATTTCGACCTCATTAAAAATGACCCAGAAACATCTGCCATTTTCTCTGAGAAACCCCTAGTATCTTTTCGGCATAGCAAAAACATCCGGGAAAACGTTGTTCACAGCTCACTGCAGCAAGCCTTGGTATCACATGTTGGCACCAGCTCTTGCTGTCGTGGTAGGTGCAACACCTGTAAATATTTAGACTCCTCAATTTCAATTTCGGCTCCAAAATGTAGGTTCAACATAACCCATAGTTTCACTTGCACTTCCTCCAACCTCATTTACTGTATCTCTTGCAGTAAATGTCCCATGCTTTACATCGGAGAAACTGGAAGACGTTTAGGTGACAGGTTTGTTGAACACCTTCGTGATGTCAAAAACAATGTGCAAAACAAACCTGTTGCCAGGCACTTCAACAGTGCCAACCACTCCTTTTCTAACATGAAAATCTGCGCCATTCAGCCCATTACAGGTTGTAACGATACTCGTCGTAAACAAGAAATGCGTCTCATTTACAAACTTGGTACCATTCACCCTCACGGCCTCAATGAGCGATTCTCTTTCATTTAGCTCACTCCACCACCATATTCCACACCTTTTCCTTAACCTTTTTCTGATGATTTAAATAGTAATTTATAACCTGTTTCTTTGCCTATTTGCAGGTAGCTGACCCACAAATTGGGTCAGCACCTACAAACAGGCTAAAATTACATATTAATTTATTTGTTTACTTTGTTTTTATTGGCTTACATGTGTTCACGTGATTCCCATTGTAGCTCTGCTATAAATACGCGTGACCACATGTGAGTTGTTTACTAATTTCTCCTGACGATGGGCCTTCGCTCGAAACGTCGAGAAGATTTTTCTCTGTTTTTCAGGCCAACGTGACTTAACCCTGGTAATATTTTAGTAACAGAGTTTAATAGGGAATTTAAACGAGGTTTCGTGAGGGTGGTCGCAACTAGAGCTGGTCGCTTACGAGAAAGGTCGCAAGGATGTGTCAGAAAACAAGCTAGAAGCGTACTTAGCGATGGGCTTGTACATCATTATCACATGGTTCATAAACCTTTACAATGTACAGAATCGACATTAAAAGAAGGAACAGCTTTGCTCAGAAAAGCGGCCGCGTCTGCCGTCTGAAACATTACAAACTTTGTTTAAACTCTCCAACCAAAACTCTCCCTAGATGAGCTTTGCTCTTGGAGAAAATGTTTGCACTCTAAAATATGTTTAAATAAAAAAAAACAAAAAACAAATGCCAAAACATAGTCCCCCCCTTCCAGATATGGACCATTTGTGCCAGATATCGACCGAAAGTTGGCAGAGGTTTCCCTTATTTCTTCTCTCCTTTTCACTTCCACCCACAAACATATCTGTCAGCGGTTTCTTCGTCAGGAGAGACCAGCTGATGCCAACACCGCTGCCTAACGTTTGCGCATGCGTGAATTTGCTAAACATCGAGTAAACATTGAGTAACATCGCAAGATAAGTGGAACTAGCCGTGGCGACAACAACCAGACAGCGAAGACTAAGTAAGACTCGACTATTCATTTGTGTTTAAAAAAAATGGTATGAAGGGGTCATTTCAGAATATGTTACAATATTTGACAAAGAAGCCAGTATGCTTATAATTTTAATTTTTGTGTCGAACTCTCGGACCAGTCCAAATATTTCAGTGTTTTCCCGCTCTTTTTGAGGTACGAGCTCGGATGTCGCGCAGGCGCAAAACGTTTGGCAGCGGTGTTGCTGATGCCAGGGCTTTCTCCCGCCATCCCAATTTTTAAAAGGCCTTGGGAATGAGGTTGCGGCCTAAGGCTAGTTTCCACTCAGGAAAATCTTCCGCAGGGTAGGAACGGACAGGAAAGTTTCCTCAGTGTTGAAGTCATTAGTTCCGACCGAGAGCTCACAAGACAAAGAAAACTTTCCTGTCCGTTCCTGTGCTGAAAGACAACGTTTTTCAAAATTACTATGCCAATGAACTTGCCAAATGGGTCGTCGTTTTTGAAGCTATTCAAAACACACGCATTGCAGTACGTGTTTTATCAGATCTAAAACACTCGGTTATATCATCTCGTGTTTTAAATCTGATAAAACAGGCTAATAAAACACTGCTACTTTTTTTAAAGTATTGCATAATATTCAGTGTTTAGACCCCCGATTTATAAAATGCCCAGTTCAGTTTGAAAAATGAAACTATTCAAAAAATGAAAGTTAAAGAAAAAATGAAGTTATTCAAAACACTCGCAATGCAGTACGTGTTTTATCAGATCTAAAACACTCGGCTATACTGTCTCGTGTTTTAAATCTGATTAAACATCTGCCGCGCAGGCTAATAAAACACTGCTGGGGTTTTTAAAGTATTGCATAATATTCAGCGTTTAGACCCCCAATTTATAAAAAACCCAGTTCAGTCTGAAAAATTAAACTGGTTCTTATTTGCAAGAATAAGTTAAAATGCTTAAAAAACAACGGGTTAATCGTTTGCTGCATGGACTTTTCGAGACCTCTTCCCATTTGGTATATTTGATTGATATTATCCTTACTAGATTACTTCGACGTATTTGAAACTGTTATTTTTTCTGTAGAAAAATGAGGAATATTAACATCGGAATGTGGAAGATGTATTTTCTTTTCGGCGTACTCTCTATTATTTCTAGTCAATCTGGTAAGTTTTATCCATTCAATTTAATAATCATGTTTAGGTAAATATAACATGTTGTTGATAATCGATTGTTAAAATAGCAAATGATTTAACATTTTTGGATCTCATTAATTACCAATTTGTTTACTCCCAAGCGTTTGACTGGAAGGAAAGGAAGGAAAGGAAAGGAAGGAAAGGAAGGAAAGGAAGGAAAGGAAGGAAAGGAAGGAAAGGAAGGAAAGGAAGGAAAGGAAGGAAAGGAAGGAAAGGAAGGAAGGAAGGAAGGAAGGAAGGAAGGAAGGAAGGAAGGAAGGGAAGGAAGCAAGGAGGAAGGAAAGAAAGAAGGAAGGAAAGAAGGAAGGAAAGAAGGAAAGAAGGAAGGAAGGAAGGAAGGGAGGAAGGAAGGAAGGAAGGAAGGGAGGGAGGGAGGGAGGGAGGGAGGGAGGGAGGGAGGGAGGAAGGAAGGAAGGAAGGAAGGAAGGAAGGAAGGAAGGAAGGAAGGAAGGAAGGAAGGAAGGAAGGAAGGAAGGAACGAACGAACAGCTAACTCGTATGACTCGTTACGGCACCGCAATTCACAGGACAGCCTTACTGGAAGTAAATCATGTTTTATGTCTTATTTTACAGGGGTGAACGCCAAAGCATCCTGCCGAAAAGTTGTGAAGGACCTCATACTTCCTCCACATACAAAATTAGCGCAGAATTCGAAAAACAAAGGCAGATTCAGAGATGTAAAACTCGTGTGCGAAAAAGGGTATTTTTTTGCGAGAAGAATATCCACGACAGTGATAAAGTGTAAGAATGGAGTAATACGGACAAACCCAATACCAAAATGTGGAGGTAAGAATCGTTACGGTGTACGTTGAAACGTGGTGATGGTGGTGATGACGATGATAATGATGGTGATGGTACTGATGGTGATGATTATGGTGATGGTGGTCTTGGAAGTGGTGTTGGGGATGGTGATTGTAATGGTGATGATGATGATGATGGTATTGATGGTGATGATTATGGTGATGGTGGTCTTGGAAATGGTGTTAGGGATGGTAATGGTGATGATGATGATGATTGTGGTGATGGTATTGATGGTGATGATTATGGTGATGGTGATGGTGATGGTGGTGATGACGATGATAATGATGGTGATGGTATTGATGGTGATGATTATGGTGGTCTTGGAAGTAGTGTTGGGAATGGGATTGTGATGATGATTGTGGTGATGGTATTGATGGTGATGATTATAGTGATGGTGGTGATGGAGATGGTAATGATGGTGTTAAGAATGGTGTTGAGAATGATGCTCGTAATGGTGATGAAGATGTTCGATATTTTATGAAATCGATATTTAGGGTGTAGCGTACCTCGAAATATCAGCAATGGTACAGCAACGTTTTCGAGCACTGCAGTTAAATCCTACGTGACATATTCTTGTAATGTTGGTTTCACATTGGTTGGTCAAAAAGAAAGGAGATGTCGACAACGATTGAGGTGGAGCGGAAAAGAGCCATTCTGTGAACGTAAGTAAAGGCATATGTATGAATGATGTATATATTTTTTTATAATAAGGAAATATATCAATATACCGTATTTCCTCGAACGTGTGAAACGTAGTTGTTTTGAATTGACTCGTTTCTGAGTTCCAGACCCCCAAGGTGTTAAAATGAACGACGGAAATGTTTGAAAATTGGCATTTTCAGAAGCCAATATGTCAGGAACTATTTGACTAAATCAGAAACGGTAAAATAACTTATTAACTAACTTTTTTTGCTCTATTCAAATACATTAAAACCCCACAAGAAATATAAGCACTTCAATGTTGTTTGTGTCATCACTGAACTGTTTGTGTCACACTGAACTAAGGGGGTGTTTACATGCATGAGACCAGCCCGAACTCAAGCCGGCCAGATTTCGGATCGTTTGAAGTGTAATAACTATACATCGTTTTCATGAGTCCGGCCTAATCTCAGCAATAAGTTGTTTTAAATGAGATTTGGTGTCAAATCCACATAAAATAATGATTATCCGGCGGTCACGAGCTGTAAGGCAATTGACACAAATCTTGGAGCAACATCGAAACCAAGCCTATATAGTTTCAAGGCCGACCTCGTGTAAACAAAACTGACATGCAAAATTTAGGCCGGTCTGAATTCAGGCCAGTCTCATGTAAACACTAAACACCGGAGAACAGTTTCTTTTCTATTAAGTTACAACGATTTTTGTGAAAAAGAAATGTTCAGTTGAATTAGTTCAAAGAAAATATTTAATAAGCGCTTCCCTACTCTTTTGCCCAAAATTTAAAGGCGCTTATTCCAGGAAATACGGGGACTAAGAAGAAATTATTCATCCTCGTGCCCAGGATCTTCTCGTTTGTCGTTGTCGCCGCTGTTGTTGCTGTAGTTGTTGCTGCTGTTTTTGTTTTTGTTGTCCTCGTTATTGTTGCTGTTGTTTCTGTTGTTGTTGTTGTTGTTGTTGTTGTTGTTGTTGTTGTTGTTGTTGTTGTTGTTGTTGTTGTTGTTGTTGTCACTGTTGTTGCTCCTGTTGTTGCCCCTGTTGTTGTCGTTGTTGTTGCTGCGGTTGATGTTGTTGTTGTTGTTGTTGTTGTTGTTGTTGTTGTCGTTGTTGTTGTTGCTGCTGCTGTTATTGTTGTTCTCGTCGTCCTCGCCCTTGCCGTTAAATCAAAGAATTGTTCTCTCTTTATAGGAAACAAATGCCCAGCTCCTCGAAGGCTTACTATAAGCAACGGCAATGTGACGAGTACTGATCCTTTTTACCACGACTTGGCCACGTTGTCGTTTGAATGCAACGATGGATATGAATTGCGCGGTGAACGGGACATTGTGTGCCAAGACAAAGTATGGTCTGGCAGATTCCCCTACTGTACAGGTAAGACATTTTTCTCGTTTGGTTTAGTTGCTCATCTTTTATTGCGATAAGAAGCCAGTTGGATAGAACTCTAAATCATGATTTATGGTGGCTCCATACAGTTTCTTGAAAAATGGAAAATACAAGTTTGAGAGTCCAAAACACGTGATTAAACAATTCGGAAAAAGAATAAAACTAAATGTTATGCATAGTTAAACATTCTGACAATCAAAATCTGCTACCAAATAAATATCAACAGTTGTTGCTATGGCAACAATGAAGTTTCAAAATGACTGCCAATTACACTTCAAACTAATTTAATTCGGAAAAAACTTTGGTGACCCCCAATTTTTTTTTCATTAAAACTTTCCTTGAAGTATGAGTAATCAATAGGTCGATTTTAAAACAAATTCTGTAGAACGCTTTTTTTTTTCCTTCGGAAAACTCATGTTTGAATTTTTGAAAAATTTGGATCTACAGAATTTTTTAAAAATCGGCCTATTGATTACTCATACTTCAAGAAAAGTTTTAATAAGAGGTCGCCAAAGATTTGTTCCAATTAAATTAGTTTGAAGGGTAATTGGCAGCCATTTTGAAACGTCATTGCTGCCATAGCAACAACTGTTGCTATTTACTTGGTAACAGTTTTTGATTGTCAGAATGTTTAACTATGCATAACATTTAGTTATATTCTTTTCCCGAATTGTTTATGCACGTGTTTTGGACTCTCAAACTTGTATTTTCCATTTTTCAAGAAAGTGTATGGAGCCACCTTAATAATCGTGCAGCCTTTCATGATAAATTTAGGTATTTGTTTAAACCGCGGTTACAAAGATTGTTGCCCCGTTGTTGCATGGCGGTGTTGGTATTGTTTTTTTTAATGTTGTTGTTGTTTTGGGTTTTTTCGTTGCTGCTGCTGCTGTTGTTCTTGCTGTTGTTGCTCTTGCTGTTGTCGCTAATGGTGGTGGTGCTGCTGCTGCTGTTATTGTTGTTACTGTTGGTATTGTTGTTGTTATTATTGCTGCTGTTGTTGCTACTATTGTTGTTGTTGTTCTTGCTGTTGTTGCTCTTGCTGTTGTTGTCGCAGTTGTTGTTGCTGCTGTTGCCGTTGCCGCTGCCGTCGCCGTTGTTGTTGTTCGTGATGGTGGTATTGTTGCTGCTGTTGTTGTCGCTGCTGTTGTCCTCGAATACTTTTCATCTCTTACCTGACTATCATCTTTCTCAAAATAGAAAAAAGATGTCCCAGGCCAGGAAGTCCAGATAATGGTCGAATATACGGCAATAAACTTTATATCGGTTCAACATTTGAATTCTTCTGTAACTCTGGTTTTACGTTGTATGGTTCGCCTAAAAGAACATGTCAAGCAGATCTTAGTTGGAGCGGAACTTTATCAACATGCGACGACGGCCGTAAGTAAGATAGTTAATGATAGTTAAGTAGTATTTAATAAACGAGTGTGGGTGCTTTACCAAGGGGTTATAAACACGAGGACAATGTAAATCGCGACGCCGTTTATTAACTATGCGTAGACCAAGTATTATATATTTTTATTGTTCTCGAGTGTTTGTAAAACAAGACAGAATAATGAAAATCACGAGGTGATTTCAATTGTTCTCGACTGTTTGTGACTCCTTGTAAAAGTCTGGTGTTAGACAGAGTGAAATAGTCTGGTGTTAGACAATAAAATCGTCTGGCGTTAGTAAGAGTAAAATAGTGTGGCGTTAGTAAAGCCGGTTTTCCACTAGGCGACTTTTTTCGCACGAAGCGACTTTTTCTTTTGTCTCATGAACTCTGAGCTGGAACTAATCAGAAATCTATTGAATTCGAACAAAAGAAAGTCGCTTCGCGCGAAAAAAATCACCTAGTGGAAAACCAGCTTAAGAGTAAAATAGTCCGATGTTAGTCAGAGTAAAACAGTCTGGCCCTTAGACAGACTAAAATAGTCTAGCATTAGCCAGAGTAAAATAGTCTGGCGTTAGCCAGAGTAAAATAGTCTGGCGTTAGCCAGAGTAAAATAGTCTGGCGTTAGCCAGAGTAAAATAGTCTGGCGTTAGCCAGAGTAAAATAGTCTGGCGTTAGCCAGAGTAAAATAGTCTGGCGTTAGCCAGAGTAAAATAGTCTGGCGTTAGCCAGAGTAAAATAGACTGGCGTTAGACAGAGTAAAATGATCTGGTGTTAAGCCGGTTTTCCACTTGTGACTACTTTTTTCGCACGAAGCGACTTTTTCTTTTGTCTCATGAGCTCTGAGCTGGAACTAATCAGAAATCTATAGAATTCGAACAAAAGAAAGTCGCTTCGCGCGAAAACAATCGCCTAGTGGAAAACCGGCTTTAGACAGAGTAAAATCGTCTGGCATTGGGCAGAATATGATAGTCCGACGTTAGCCAGAGTAGTTGGATGAACAAATTTCTGAGCGCTTTAGTTTGTTTTTTTAGTTGTTTTTTTATTTAATAACTTTCCAGGGCAAAGAAAGGACTCGAAGTCCAGTCAAGCTAAGCCCCGCACATATTACAAGACAAAATACACTTACATAAACTAGATAATTATTACAGGATTAGATAGAATAAATAATCATATATACTAGAAAGTTAAATTCAGCGACAACAAACTGCCCTGATATTTGTCGAACGACATTTCGAACAAATAGTCTTAAATGTTCTTATCCGATCACTATCAAATGTAGATTGTAAAACGACGACCACGTAATAAGATAAAAGTGCCTGTTTCAAGGATGCAACAGAAGTACATCGTTTTATGTTACAGGATAGCAAATTCCACAAAGGAACAATACGATTAAAATACGAATCTCTAAAAGTTGACGTTTTACATAAATTTGGTTTATAATCTATACTTGCATTGCTATTTCTAGTCTTCCTAACGGATTGAGAATAAGGACTCACATACTTACTTAAATCTAGCTTATTTAGCTTAAGCCGGCATTTAAAGAAAAACATTAGATCTAAATACTCCATCCAAGAGGATAACGGAAGCAAATTTAGCTTAATTAGTCTATCCTTATAGGAAAGATCTTTGCAGGGGAAAGAATGAACTTTGTAGCACGGCGTTGCACTCTTTCAATAAGTTTCAGATCGTATGAATTAGATTGGGGAGCCAACACACCTGACTTCCATAAGACATGATAGAACGTACATTATAGAACGTAATTGATGGGTGATACACTACATCAGGCTATAGCAGAACAGGTGATAACATTTTATGAACACGGAGCTGACATAATTTGACATTTTGACGTATGTAAATAAGTTTGGTTTTACATATCTAGCTAATATTTGTAGGGTCCCACTGCCGTGACCCAGGAATACCAATTGGATCAACGAAGGATGGAAAGACATACAATCTCGGTGATATGGTGAAATACCGCTGCAAATCAGGATACAGACTTGAAGGCTCACACACCAGAACTTGTTTACAGAATAAAACCTGGTCTGGTGATCAGCCAAAATGTGTTGGTAAGTTAAGGTCTTCGTTTAGGTTTGCAGGGTCATTTCGGTAAAGCGCTCTCAATTCGTCAGAATTTATGCCACAAAAACAAAACAGATATCGTTAGAAAGCTATTAATTTGTGGAATACAATGTTGTCTTTGATTTTGCGACAAACACAAACCAATAATAGTTGTGAAATTTTTAATTAAAACCAGAGGGCTTCACTCGGGGGCGACTCAAGTAAAAAGCGTTGTATTTTGTTCAAAATCCTCTTTTTTTCAGCTTAATTCCGAGTTCTAGCAAAACGGTGTCAGCGCTTTCTGACATGTCGAGTTTTGCTGATTTTATTGACGACCAAAGTTGCCTCGGACTTGCAAAAAATTTTCAGATTTTTTCCAGCCCCGGACTTGCAAAAAATTTTCAGATTTTTTCCAGCCCCGAACATGGAAAAAATTTTCAGATTTTTTCCAGCCCCGGACATGCAAAAAACTTTCAGATTTGTTCCAGCCCCGAACATGGAAAACATTTACAGATTTTTTCCAGCCCCGGACATGCAAAAAACTTTCAGATTTGTTCCAGCCCCGAACATGGAAAACATTTTCAGATTTTTTTCAGCCCCGGACATGCAATAAAATTTCAGATTTTTTCCAAATGGAGGAGGGCTGGCCTTCTTTTGCGGAGATCCCGCATCTCAGCGTAATTCCTTGTAAAAATTTGTTTGCGTTTACATGACAAGAGGACCAGCTCTCCTAGGCCAGATCTCGCTATTGACAACCCGAGATCTCGCCTAGGAGGGCTGGAAATTTCCCTTGTAAACTCACTCAAAATAGGCGAGATCTCGCTATTGACAACCCCAGATCTCGCCTAGGAGGGCTGGAAATTTCCCATGTAAACGCACTCAAGAGGATGTCCCTCTTAGGAGGGCTAGCAAATCGAAGCTCAGTACACACGGTAAAGTTTGCCTTTACTAATACTTTTGGTCCGCTAGGCAGACGATAAATCCTTTCGCCCAGACCATATTTAATTAGCCATGCAGCTAAGCCTAGAAATTCGTTGTTTCGAGAAGAAAATTTATCACTCCTTTGCGTTTCTACGCCATTGTTGTATTCGCCATCGCAAACAAAACCACGCGTGCGCAGTGAGGTACAAACCTGTCTGTTATCGCTCCTTAAGCCGGTTTTCCACTAGGCGTAAAATGTCGCGCGAAGCGACATTTTCTTTTGTTTCGTAAGCTCTCGGGTGGAACTAAAGCCGGTTTTCCACTAGCCGATTTTTTTCGCGCGAAGCGACTTTTTCTTTTGTCTCATGAGCTCTGAGCTGGAACTAATCAGAAATCTATTGAATTCGAACAAAAGAAAGTCGCTTCGCGCGAAAAACATCGCCTAGTGGAAAACCGGCTTAATTAGCCAAGACGAAAGCAAAAAGTCGCTTCCCTCGAAAAATATCGCCTAGTGGAAAACAGCCTTTAGGGCTTACGAGCTTTAAGCGACATAAATATTTATCGACATAAATATTTGTCGTCTATATGAAAGACTGATACTAGTGTTTCACATTTTCACTGGTTAATGGTTTTAGCCTTTCAACTACGACAAGTATGTATGTCGTTAAACGTGGTAAGTTTTCCCCCTGGAAAGTTTACACTGTCTATCCATCTATCGATCGTGTGAATTTTCGCCACTCATCACAATACTGCAAAGTTTCTGTGAAACTTTGCACTAAAAATGTGGTTTGATGAGTTTTTACGTCTCTTTAGATGCGAACAAAAGAGTTTTCCCGTCGCTAAACGAAACCATGGAGTTTCTACGCGAAGGTTTTGTGGATTCACTATTGCAGACCACTTGTTCGGGAAAGAATATTACATGCCCTGAACTAAACCCACGAGCAAGAGCATTAAATAGAAAGTACAAGGCAGGACTCGACTTGATATTCGTTCTGGACGGATCCAGTAGCATTAGCAAAAACAACTTCAAAATTGCCAAGGGTTTTCTCAAAACGATCGTGAGAATATTTGGCGTTAGCACAAGGTATGGGGGAAGGGCAACTGTAGTAAAACTGAACCTTAAAAAACTTAAAAAGGCTACATACATACGCCAGTGGGTTATTGATACATCCGTCCCTCCACCACTCTCCCATCTCCATCGATCAATCAATCATTTTCATCCTATTTTTAGACCGGACGGTACACGTATTGCATGTGTAGTATTTGGAACTGAAGCCAACGTGGAGTTTTCGTTTAATGACCATTCTGTAAGCACAAAGGAATTGGCCTTGGAAAGGATCCACAAAATTGTTCAAATAAGTACGTTGTGGTTGATGATCATCACCACCACATCATCACCATCACCACCAGCATCACAATTACCATCACCACTATCACCATAACCACCATCACCACCACTACCATCACAACCAACATCACCACAACCACCATAACCACATTACCATAACCACCATCATCACCACCACCATCACCATTATCACCACCATCACCACCACCACCATTACCATAACGACCATCACCACCACCACCATCACCACCACCACCATTACCATAACCACCATTACCATAACCACCATCATCATAACCACCATCATCATAACCACCATCATCATAACCACCACAAACACAACCACCGCCATCGCCACCACCAACATGATCAAAATATGTCATTAGTGTTGAATCTATCGCCTCGGCTCGCAGAAGTTCTCTTATTTGCCGTCAGTAAGGTCGGACATTAGAATCGTCTGCATTCTCACATGTTTGTTGCTGCTTTATACAGTAACACAATCATTTACCTTCTTAGGAGGCGGTACAGCCACCCGGGCTGCTTTGGATGAAGTGAGAAAAACAATTTTACCCTCTGGAAGGAGTAAGGAAGGTAGTACCACGGCTCTTTTTCTTATCACGGATGGCAACTCAAACATCGGTGGCAAACCACTGAAGGCTGCACAAGCTCTTCGAGATAAAGGCGTCGAAATTTACGTCGTGGGTGTTGGCAACGAAGTAAAGCAACAGTCTCTGAAGGATATTGCGTCGGAGGGCGGCAATGAAGAACACGTCTTCACAATAGAAAATTTTAAGAAGCTAAAAGAAGTTGAGAAATGGATTGCAATTACTTCAGGTCGAGGTGAGGATGAATGAAACTTATAATATGGATACAGGAACTATTGTTTACTATCTGCTAATATATCTCGAACAAGGAGGGAGGGAGGGGAGGAAGGGAAGGAAGGAAAGGAAGGAAAGGAAAGGAAGGAAGGAAAGAAGGGAACGAAGGGATCGAAGGTAAGGAAGGGAACGAATGGAAGGAAGGGAACGCAGGGAAGGAAGGGAACGCAGGAAAGGAAAGGAAAGAAGGGAACGAAGGAAAGGAAGGGAAGGAACGAAGGGAAGGAAGGGAACGAAAGGACGGGAAGGGAACGAAGGGAAGGGAAGGGAAGGGAAGAGAAGGGAAGGGAAGAGAAGGGAAGGGAAGAGAAGGGAAGGGAAGAGAAAGGATGGGAACGAAGGGAAGGGAACGAAGGGAAGGGAACGAAGGGAAGGGAACGAAGGGAAGGGAACGAAGGGAAGGGAAGGGAAGGGAAGGGAAGGGAAGGGAAGGGAAGGGAAGGGAAGGGAAGGGAAGGGAAGGGAAGGGAAGGGAAGGGAAGGGAAGGGAAGGGAAGGGAAGGGAAGGGAAGGGAAGGGAACGAACGAACGAACGAACGAACGAACGAACGAACGAACGAACGGAACGAACGAACGAACGAACGAACGAACGAACGAACGAACGAACGAACGAACGAAAAATATTCTTCCATAGAAACGATGAAAACGAAGTTTTTATGTCATTTCTTGTATGGAAACTCCCAAACAAAATTTATTTTTAAATTCGGAACGATTGTTTGTTTAATAATCTCTTTTCGTAATCAACAGATTACTCGCAATGTGGACGTGCGCATTTTAAAAGCGCAGTAGTACTGGACAACAGAGCTCGTATAGTAGGAGGATCAAACACAAAAGGAAAGCTCTGGCCGTGGGCAGTAAGAATATACGTAAAAGGTAAGTTTCAATAGAAACTAATGTATAGGCCATTTGCACGATGACGTGAGATGGCGTTGGGGGACTACAACCACCAGAATGCTTTGTCAGTATTCTAGGGTTTTGGCTAAAAGGGATGACTCTAAAAGACTTGTTTTGCCCAGTTCGGTCACCATTTTGGAGATCAAAAGTGGTCACACTTTCGAACTAGTGATTCTGTTGTGAGACCGCAATCTATACCTCCTCATATAGAGCTTTGAATAAAAATAAAATATCAAGATATTCATGTTACTGGCATGAATATCTTGGAATTTTATTTGTATTCAAAGCTTCTCGAGGTTTGGTTGTAACTGATGCTGATATTCTGCCTAGAGAAGCTCACAAAATGAACTTAACCATGAACCTTCGCACAACGAACAATTCACTCATTACATACTAAAAACTAGAACGCTATGTTTTCAGAACAGTTATGTAGCGAGAGTGTCGCGTATCTGCAGAATGTCCTCGCAAACGAACTTCGCGAACCGGACATTTCTCTGCGAAAGTTTAAATCACTCCTCTTCGATTACTACTCCTCATCTACCACATCAATTTTTGATGTAGAAAATCAACGGTCGTGGAAAAATCGATATGTCCGAAATGCCAGCAAGCAAGGCAGTTAACAGTTTCAATGAAATGTTTTTAGTGATATACAGTTGTGGGTGAGAGGGAGAGTTTGTACTGTAACTTATTAGTTTACTTATTATTTTAATAGGTCACTAACGTAATTGGCTCACGCTGTGTTAGCGTGCTCCTGAGCTGTTAGTTAAATGTATCTTTTGTGTATTATTATCAGCTAAAGTAATTAAATAAAATAAATAAATGTATCTATGACCTTAAAGTCCCTAATATGTAACAAGGATGTGCTTTTGCCGTCAACATTCATGTTATCTAGTTTCCCACCCTTTCTATGTGTGATGCTTCGACAAAAACCCACCAGGTTTTCCAACTCGGCTTTTACGATACGTAAATTATCTCTCATACGAAACTTGTATTCTTTTTTTCTCTCAAGGTCAACACGCATGTGGAGGAACGTTAATAAATCAAGAGTTTGTTTTGACAGCAGCTCATTGTTTTGACGACAAAATAATACCACAACAGTAAGTAGACATTCCGAAACTTGTTTCATCATTCATGCAATGGTTCGTATAACTTCTCTCGTGCAACATGTACTCAACATGCTACACTGTGCAATGGTTCATTGCATGCAACTTGTCTCACAATGGCATGTTACACTGTGTTCATGCAACTTGTCTCACACTGATTTTTACCATTACACAACATGTTACATTGTGAAATGGTTCATGCAACTAGTTTCACAAAGAATTTTGACCATTACACAGCATGTTACACTGAGAAATGGTTCATGCAACTTGTCTCTTGAATTTTGACCATTACATATTTCAAAATAACGTCTATTAAACCGACTTTATGAAACCAAAAAGGCATAGAGTTACAAATTGAATGGTTATACGGGGCTTACAATCTCAATGGTTAGAAGTTTAACCTATATATAAGACGCCTGCTTAGGCGTTCACTCGGGCTGCTCATAGCAACGCAGCTTGGCATAGCTTATGCACGAAACAGCGCAACAGCGTGCACATATTAAGCGTTTGTTAAAAAGTACAAAATAACCTACAGTGCTAGATTCGGTAGATTCAAACTATCATTCAGACAACCCCGTGAAGTTAGCTAACAGTTCGCCAGCCGTTAGTTTGTAGTTCAGACCTGTTTCAAACGTCGCTCTTCTCATGCGCCGAAATCAGTGAACTCTATATATACCTGGAAGGCTGACTCCATTCAATTCCAGGACTAAAAAGTGAGGCAAAACATGGCGGCAATGGGGAATTTTTGGACGTCAGTTCTAGGCTCCTACGCGGTCATCTTGGATGTCAGCCTTAGTCTTTTCTCGCGGCCGAACCACAGGCGGCCCAAACGTACACCCTCTTGAGCGCGAGCAGTGTTGTGTTCCTTTTGTGTTTACTTTCTGTACTTACAATAGAAATCCTCTGGGACCAGGGTATAGAAATTCGAAATAAATTTAGACTCACAGAGAATATTCAAATTTAGACTGCGTTCACACGAGTCCGGTGTAGAAGATAAACGGTAAAATGTGGTTACGTTCACACGAAGCCGTCATAATTTAACGACGCTTTGAAGGCGTTCACACGACACCGGAACCTTCTGGTGTATATCCAGTATTTCAATGCTATGCACAGTTTAAATAGCCATATCTCGTCAAAAGTAAATGGAAACGAGAAGCAATTCAAAGAATATTATCCCCCAAGGTGTATAGTGCATTCTAGGTTTACAATTTTAGTCTTTCCGTTAGGAACTCACCTTATTGACTTCATCTTCTCCTACTTACACTGCCTAGTCATTGTTGTAATAATGTTATAATTGTTCAAACAGCAGCACAAGTTCTTAGCAGAAGCTTTCCGAAGTCGAGAAGACAAATAAAGTTTTCCATCGCTGAAAAATACGCCAGCCGTTTGGTTAGGAGCTGAAAATTTAGGAACTGGGTACTAAAGCGGAGCGAAAAAGTGCCGGATCTTGTGTTCACACGACACCGCCAAGGGTTCCGTTTCACTTCGATCCGTCTAGAAATCGTTTTCAAAACGCTCCGGTTAGAGCGCCGTTTTCACACAATTTCGATCCGGAGCCGTGTGAACGCAACGGCGTTTTGTGACTTTTTAGCGCCGTTTTCAACTCGCTCCGGACTCGTGTGAACGGGGTCTTAGACAGAAATATTTCAGACGGCCCTCACTTGAAGCTCCGTAAAATCCACAAAAAAAACACTCGATCTCGCTAAAATTGTCATCAGTACATTCGGCAAGAACTTGGCTTTCAGTTCATTGCTCTTTCGACCCAAACGTTCATCTTCGCAGCTTGAGAAACGTTCCTACAAACTGAGGTGACACCGGCCGTTCGTATATACGCATACGGTGAGAGCTTTTGCATGTGAAGCCAAAGCCGGTTTGTATACAAACGTAATACATTTCAGTCGAGCTGCATAGAAGATGAAAAGCAATGAACCAAAAGCCGAGTTCTTAACGAATATACTACGTCTACGGCAATTTTCGCGAGATCGAGCGTTTTTTGTGTATTTTACGGAACTTTAAATGAGCGTCCGTCGTCTAAAATATTCTTTATTGAAAGTTGCCAGCCTTTCCTTATTTTAGTATAAAGAGGTTATATTTAACCAGCAGTAAACATCTCCTCGAAATATAGTTGAAACTCGAGTCGGAAGTCAGAAAGACACAAGCATCAACAAATAGAAATTAAGCAGAAGCAAGTTAAAAACATTTATGTCGAAATTCTATATTCCATTTGAATTTGTGCCAAAAGTCAACATACGCAGTTCCCCATAAAGGCTGATTTCCAGTCAGTGGAATTTTGCGAGCGGGCGGAATTTTTCTTCGTCTTTTGTGCTCTGAATTAGATTAGTTCCTCTCGAGTGCTCACAAGACAAAGAAAAATTCCGACCGCTCGCAAAATTCCACTGACTGGAAATCAGCCTTAAAGTTAATGAGTGGTTCGGTCGCGAAAAAAAGACTGACATCCAAGATTACCGCGTAGGGGCCTAGAACTGACGTCCAAAAATTCCCCATTGTCGCCATGTTTTGCCTCACTTTTTGATTGGGAGTCAGCCTTCCAGGTATATACAGTATAGAGTATTATAGAGTTCACTGATTTACATTAGATTCGGCGCATGAGAAGAGCGATGTTTGAAACGGGCCTCAGAAACATTTTCTGAGTATACTCAAGCCGGATAAACGTCTGCCAAACGACAACCAATCTTTATGTTAATGCAACTAGAAACCTTTTTGCCGTTGCAGAGTAAAAGTGGCTTTTGGCGACAAGGATCGAACGACATACACCAGTCTTAAAATCAAAAAACACCAGAAATACGACCCTAGTAAGTTAATAAACGACATTGCACTTGTCCAGATCCCGGAATTAAAACGATATAGCCGCAGTATCCAGGCCATATGTCTTCCTTGGGGGTTCAACACAACGCACATAATAAAGCCTGGGAATAATTTGTTTGCCGTTGGTTGGGGGATAACGAAAAGGGTAAACAAAGGAGGGAGTGGCCACAGGAAGGACTACTCGAATGAGCTCAAACGAGTCGAGATCCCTTTTATAAATGATACAAAGTGTGCTGATAATGTTGATAAGAAGAGGGCGGAAAGAGTAAAGCATTGGGAGAATTGGTACTTCAGCAGCGATACGCAGTTTTGTGCCGGGGATATATCTGGTCAAAATGATACGTGCAAAGGGGATAGCGGTGGTCCGGCCATGGTCTTGGTCAAAGAGCCAGTGACTAACAAGCCGAGGTGGTACCAAGTTGGAATAGTGAGTTGGGGGAATGGTTGTGCTCAGGCTGGCGAATATGGCTACTATTCCAAGGTTCCAGCATTTCTGGACTGGGTTGATAAGCAGATCAAAGTTTAAACCAATAACCCGATTAGCGTTATTTTCTGCACTTTTTTCTCGTCTGGATACTAAAATTTACTTTCATAATGTTCATCGTCATTTATTTCATTTCTTTTCGTCGGTTTGCGCGGCAATAAAAGTTTCGTAAAAAAGTCATTGTTTTTTAGGATTAATTCCGTGATTTTACCGGAAGAAACGCGTGCCATATAATAGAAACTATTTTATATTGTGCGGTTATTTTTCGCTCCAAATGTAATGTTAAGCTGTTGTTACACGATGCGATTTTTCTTGCAACTTACAAAAAATTTACCAATTGAAAACAAAACGCAATTTGCTAAGAGGGATGTTACACCATGGATTGTAAAAGGACTGGATAGGAAACTAATAGTCATGTGGGGCGTTTTGAGCCTTTTGATTGGTTAAATCGCATTCACTCAGTTTGCAAAATGGTTGAAACCTAGTTGCAAATTGTGATGTCACGAATGGCGTGGGTATGCTTATTTTACTGAGGTTTTTAAGTGAACTTTTCTTCAAATTCTTTATATTCTCACATTCAGATGACTATGTTGACGTTTCAAATGATTTTATCACCTTACAAACCTGCCTAAGCCACAATCGAGTGTTCGAAGTAAACGTTGTTCAACTTTGTTTTGATGTTTTCTGTGTTGTTTACTTGTTTCAAAGGAAGTGGCGTCGCAATAGTACTTTGTTTTGCTTGGAATTTACGATGCATTTTTAACCTAGTAAACCCCGACATTTTCTTTTAAAATGAGTAATAATAGATGCCATTTTATCGCATTGGGGCTTTGTTGTATTTACAGGCAGTTCAACGATCATTTTAAGCTGTATTAATCATAAAGTTTGAATATAGTATAGTAGGAGATTTTAAACTCGTCAATTTCAACAAGGTTGTTATGCTCACGCCATCAAGTTTCCTATCCAGTCTTCTTACTATCCATGGTTACACGCAGTTACTTGCGAACTTTGTTGTAAGTTGCAGCAAAAAGTAGAACCCATCCAACTTTTCTTGCAACTTACAACACGGCAAAAATAACAAAATCGCAAGTTGTTACGGGGTGTTACACAGTAGGATTTCTTTTGCAACCTGCAACATTCAGCCTATATTTGTTACAAGTTGCAAGAAAAATCGCATCGTGTAACAGCAGCTTAACTTCGCAACGTTTTAACATTTGGACCTGGAATTTTCCTGGGTTACTAACTACGAAAGCGCATGGGCGATTTTGGATAAGTTAAAGTGCATATAAACCCTTCAGTTTTCTGTATATAGGAAGCAAAAAGAGCTGATAATAATTGTCAGTCGTTTGCTGTGCAAGCTGTGTTAATTGGTAATACTCAGAGAAACTCTGAGCTCTAAGCGGGACTCAAACCCGCAACCTTCTGAATGGTAGCCAGACGTTCTAACCGTTGGGCCACTAGAACTCAGATAGCAGAGCAAGGTTGTTTAAGGTAATTATACCTTAGACTGTGCCCAGTCCTTCGCAGGGACGTAGCCAGGGGGTAGAAAACAACAGACATTTAATTACAAAACTGATGCAATATGAATTGTGTCAGGAAATAAACTGTAAACAGCGTATTCAATCTACTGAGTGTATACATTTTGAGTATCTATGTGACGTTTGCGTGTTTTGAGTATTTTATATGACGTTTTTTAACCTTTAGAGTCTGTAAAATCTTCCCCCAAAAGCCAGGAAATGGCATTTCAGCGACTCTAGATTTCAAAATTTCACGGGGGAGCATGCCCCCAGACCCCCCTAAAAATTTGTTTTCATTTCGGCTCCCGGCCCCCTTTCAAAATCCTGGCTACGTCCCTGGTCCTTCGAGAACGTGTCTTAACCGCTCGGTTACAAGTACTTGTAGGTCCACAAGTCACGTTGTAACAGTAAGTTTCCAGTTAAACATTGTTAGTTAGTTAGTTTCAGAAATTACATCAAGCTGCAATTTCTGAAACTAACTAAGAGCTGATACGTTATTTTACAGTTTTTGATTTGGTCCGTTCATTCCAGAGATATCTCGCTTTAAACATAGCTATTTATATGAAAAAGTCGCAAATTATAGAGGATTGGGACGAGACACCTGAGACGTCATTTAAGTCAAAAATCAAATTTAATTTGACGTCATCGGCTACACTAGCCGTGTTTGAGCAACCGTATACAGCTGCAAATATTCAACGAATTTGAAAGCTAAACTTAGTATGGAAAACCTCGTGCGTACACTGCTAGTGACAGAGCGATCAGAGTCGACGTTTCTTAAATGACGTCACACCTTGTCGGTTCCAGGCCGTTCGCGGGACGTTCAAATTGGAGCATTTTTCCGATGTTTGAAGCAAGATATCTCCGAAACGAATGGACCAAATCAAAAACTGTAAAATAACTTATCGGTTCTTTTGCCGTGACCTATACAAACAAATAAAAACTGTGTAGGGTTTATATGTACTTTAAGTAACTTTAATTTTACCGCGTTTTATTTTTTGCCGTCGTATATCCCTTAAACGTATTGTAATCACGGGTAGTAATTGTCTAAGGGCGAGATCGGACATAAAACCTGCAAAACGATTTCTATCTGATTTTTCAGTGAAATGAGGTAGCCAGTAAATGTTTTAAGAAATAATGTAAACAGCTGAAATTATGATTCTATTAAACGTAACGTGTGTAGTTTGTTTGGCTTTCATGAGTGGAAATTGGAATTAAAAGTAAAGATATTTCAGACTTTGTTGTTCTGAACGTGCTGTTGAGTGAATAGTGAATAGTGAATGTGTAACTATGTTAAATTCTGTATTATCGATTGATTAAAACAAGTAGAGTGATGACTTTAATTTTGTTTGCATTGAATAAAGTTCCAATAGTGCTGGAGTGAGTGGGAAGGAGAGAGGGACGGACGGATGTAAGGAGAGAGGGAGGAAGTGAATGAGCGACGGACGGACGGACGGACGGACGTACGAACGAACGAACGAACGAACGAACGAACGAACGAACGAACGAACGAACGAACGAACGAACGAACGAACGAACGAACGAACGAACGAACGAACGAACGAACGAACGAACGAACGAACGAACGAACGAACGAACGAACGAACGAACGAACGAACGAACGAACGAACGAACGAACGAACGAACGAACGAACGAACGAACGAACGAACGAACGAACGAACGAACGAACGAACGAACGAACGAACGAACGAACGAACGAACGAACGTTCCTCGAAATTCAATGTTTCTTATTTCCCTGCACTTTTCTTCGGTTTGTCTAGCTGGACAGGTTCACGTCAGTACATGCATGATAAGTCCTTTTTCCCACAGATACAAATAAACCTTATTCAAAAATGGTCGACGAATTAAAATTCTTTTATATACATATAAATTAGCCCTTGTGAACTCGTTTTCATGTGTGAAATTCAAAAGAATTTTTACTTTCAAACGAGGTCATAAGGACTAATTTATATGCACATAAAAGAATTCTAATTCGGCGGCCATTTTGGAATAAGGTATATCTCCTGAAACTAAAGATAATAGCATTGTAGTCCCCGAATCTGACAATCACAGAGGCAAATACGACTAATGGTTCAGATATAGAGAATTCCCACCAAGTTTCTAACCAATTATAATTAAAAATTCAGAAAAAAATGTATAATTGACACACTTGTCAGCCTGCCTTTTGTATACTGTAGGCCATACATTACTAGATCTATTTTCACGTTTGGTCACGATTTGCTGACAACAGTTACTATAAGGATAAGCTCTCTTCTTTTTAATTTTTCTTTTTTTTATTAAGTTATTTTCTTAAATTCATAACTTTCTAATTGTAATCCAGCACTATATATTACCGCTTCTCAACTTGTTGGGGGGGGGGGGGGGGGGGAATAGTCCTGTTTTTCTCTCCCGGCCACTATGTTACTTGTTGTATTCATGTAATATGTTGTGGCAAAGCAAATAAATAAATAAACAGTTTTTCAATGGCTGAAATCATGAAACCATCATGGCTGGTTCAACTTCTACAACAATTACAACAATCACCAATGTGACAACAGTTAATGGCAGCAGCAGTGGCCCGCAACAGTCGAGGATTACCGCCAGATTCCTCATGATGTAAAGCAACCTCGTACCCAGGGCCTTCTCTGCTTTCAAAATGGCGAGATGAGAAGACCCTGGCAAAGGCTGGTCACGTGATTCCAAAATACTCCAAGATTCTTGGACTATTTGGTCACGTGGATAATTTGAGCTTCGCTCGTCCTGGGGGGAGTGGTTAATTCGGTTCTTATAAATGTAGAAGGTTGTTGCAAGTCCTGTAACGTTAAATTCGAGCGGTAAATAAATGAGATATATTTCAAAATTTACGACATTTGCTGGATAATTCATATTTGTTGCCGTCAATCGCCAGAAATGAAGCCGAAGGCGACGAACGATCATAAACTGATAAACAGCTAGAAAGCCGCTTTCAATAGAACTATTGCGGTTTAATACAGGTACTGCTACATACACTTAAAATATTCAAATGCTGTTGATTGTTGGAAGTTTATTTACCGTCCAGTATAGCACATTTATGTTTCTTGTCCACACGTTTGGGATTTGCGGAAATTTGTTGTATCTGTCGATTTTAACTCAAACTGCATATTCGAATCTGCTGTCCTCGTTGACTTTGAGGTTGTACTTTAATACAAATATTCGATCAACAACAATCCTACGATTGACGAACATTATAGATTAGCACTGTCAGAAGACTTTGGCCTTGTATATTTCTAAACTTTTTAAATTAGATTCGGAAAGTCCAGAAACCGAAATATTTAATACATCGCCAAGGAAGATATTAAAGTTGTTTAACCAAATTTGATCAACGTTTGGTGGACGATAACACGAACATAACAGAAAAGTGATGTTTGAAGCTGTTGTTACCTCAGCTGAGACTACCTCTAGGTCATAATTATGTTGTACTTCTCGTACAGATTTAAATGAGTCCGTCTTTATAGCTAGTAATACTCCACCACCTCGAGTTTCGCGATCTTTTCTGAAAATAGTGTAGCCCGAGTGAAGAATTTCCAAGTCTTCGATGTTTTTACTCAGCCAGGTTTCATTAACGCAAATAATATCACTATCTTCACAATAAACCAAATTCTGGAAGCGTTCAATGTTGCACACTGTTTGGTTGTTGATATTTACCTTGTCTAAACTCATCAGGCTTCGGGCGTTCAGAGCAATACATTTTAATGTTCCATTTTCCCGAGACAATATTGTACGCCCAGCAGTTCCTGGTCCAGGGTTAGTTTCAACGTCGCCCGATGAACAAATTACGATGACTGAGTAAGATGCGTAAAGAAAAAAACGGCATCCAATGGCAAATTTTAGTGAATTCGTTAACGGTCGTTGTTTGACCGTTAGCCGACGAGCACGACCGTTAATTCCGTTAAGACTTGCTTTTGCAATTGCAGCTTCTCTACTTTCGTACAACAGCTTGTGTTCCACTAAACTTGTTAAAATCTTGCTTTTCCATTGACTTATTCCGTAAATTAGTACAAAAAGGTAAAGAAAAAGTAACAATTTCGGGGAGTTCGAAGTTTTATGACCACTCGCCATGATGGCGCAAGCAATTGTGACCCTTTAATTAAATTTATATTGTTATCTATAAATATAAATAATATTTAGTTAAGTAAGTAAATAAGTAATTTACTTTAGAAAACAATTCTTTGGAGATAAAAATCTTTGACCACGAGGTTATTAAAACTTCAGTACGCAGATACTACGGGTAAAAGTCCGTGGCAAAAAAGTCCTGCACTCACGAAGCGGGTTTTACATTTCTCGATTTTGCCGACACATTTGTTTATAGAAAAAGATGGCTAAAATTTTCGCAACTACGCATTGTTGAAATACATAGGGTACGTATGTTGTTAGAAATTTTATAAGCTTTGATTCGGTATATAGTTCAAATTTTAGTGTTACCAGTAACTTTTTAAAATGTTCAAAATGTTCTCACCATTGCTCGTAAAATAAGAATTATATAATGGGAAATGGACTCGTCACAAGTGTTATAATTTTGGATTTTGTTTTTAAATACTAAACGCACAGCCCTGAACAAGATATTAAACAAAGGCTACTGTCAAGTGCTATTCATGTCAGAACTTTTAATTTTCTTGCTGGGAAGTATTTTAAAATATGAAAAAACATCATCATTTTGACGCGGACCGTCTGAAATGGATGAATTTATTTGTTTTTCCTTTTGTTGTTTTGGTGTTTGCTATAACCTCAGAAAGACTTCTGGCATGAACCTAAGATATTTCTTGAACAGAAGCTAATTCAAATATGAAAGGAGTGGAAAAGTTTGCAGATTTCTAGTTGAAGTTGAAAACGTTTTTGGTGCAAATTTAGTGATCATACCTTTTGAACATATATGAAAAAATATTAAAACTTTTATGGTCAATGGTCAGAACATTTTGAACATTTTAAAAAGTTACAGGTAACACTATGATTTGAATTATATACCGAATGAAAGCTTATAAAATTTCTAACAACATACGTACCCAATGTATTTCAACAATGCGTAGTTCCGAAAATTTTAGCCATCTTCTTCTATAAACAAATGTGTCGGCATCATCGAGAAATGTAAAACTCAGCTTCGTGAGTACAGGACTTTTTTGCCACGGACTTTTACCCGTAGTATCCGCGTACTGAAGTTTTAATAGCATCGTGGTCAGAGAATGTCATCTTCAACGAAACGTTTTCTAAAGTAAATTACTTATTTACTTAACTAAATATTATTTATATATATAGATAACAAAATGAAGTTAATTAAAAGGTCACAAGACGACCAGGAGTAATTGAGTACAGAAGCCCGAGGGTCGTAAGGACGAGGGATAATTTCCTGGGGGCACTTACTTTCAAAATGGCCGACTGGCGCATGCGCATAAAAATAACGGGACACTTTTTTCCGCGAGTTGGACCATAGATAATGGAAGGGGAACTGGATAGGAAACTTCAAACGAGGTTAAAGAACCGGAAACGTTGTTTGCACAACTTGCTATGGTAATTACACACTTATAAGCAGCTATTGCACCTATTGCTGAAATTAGACAAAAGTGTAATATCACTTAAGTTCAGCAGTGTCTGATTTTAGCCATGTGGGACCACCCGTTAGTGCCATTGCCCGCTTATAAGCGTAGAATTACCATAGCAAGTTGTGCAAACATCGTTTCCGGTTTCGTAAGTTTCCTATCCAGTTCCCCTTCCATTATCTATGGTTGGACTTCTGGTTGATCCTATTCTGTAATTACACGGCATATTACATGGCATATGTTACACGTATTCTTATCAATATTTATTACTCTATTATATATCCATTCTTAACTTATTAAGTGATAATATGGGGGAATACCTATGACTCTAAGCCAGACCTCTAGTACTAGTAACTCTTCAAAAAAAAACTATACGCATAATTACGTTTTCTAATTACCAAGCACATACAAGCCCCCTTTTCTCTAAATTAAAAATTCTGAAATTTCCTGATAGTGTTGTGCAGCACTATTTATGCATCATTATAGCCAAGGTAAACTCCCAGATATTTTTGATGATATGTTTACGTTGGTGAATCGGAAGCACCAATACAGAACTCGTCTAGCCTCTAAATCGTCGTATTACCTTCCAAAAATTCAAACAAATTATGGTAAATTTAGTATTAGATTTCAAGGCCCCAAAATTTGGAATTCTACTGATGAGTCTACCAAGACTCTTAACAAATATTCTTTCAAACGAAAACTCAAGAACCACTTCATCAATCTCTATGATAATACCTGGTAATTAACTGTATGACCCCTTTTGTCTCATGGCTTGTGTTTTGTGCTTGTGTTGTATTTGTTTCGTATTTTGGCTTCACTGACTTTCAAATATTATGGCGTATAGTTTCATTGTCACCTGTTTAAGCGAGCCCTTAAGTAATAGATAAAGCATGAGCGGCCGATCTGTATGGGGATTTACAAGGCGAGCCGAAGTAAATCCCCATACCGAGATCGGACGCGAATGCTGTATCGTACTTGTGAAATGAAGCAATAGAATGAAACTAATTAGTATTCATAACTTTTGATAAAGATCGCCAAAAAGGCTAATTAGTATTCTTAACTTTTGATGCAGATCACTTTGTCCAAAAGATGATCTTTATTTAACCTCATTAATTATTCATGAAGTACAATAAAGTTAATCAAAGTTGAAGTACAATAAAGCTGTTCTGTTCTGTTCTGTTCTGTTCTGTTACACTGTGCAATGGTTCATGCAACTTGTCTCTCAATGAATTTTGACCATTACACATTTCAAAATAACGCAAACAGACACGTCTATTAAACCGAATATGTGAACCAAAAGGACAAATTGAATGGTTATACGAGCCTTGGTACAAGCTCAATGGTTAGAACGTTTAACCTATATATAATAAGACGGTTGCAGATTCGAACCCTGTTTGTAGTTCAGGCCTGTTTCAAACGTCGTTCTTCTCGTGCGCCGAACCTAATGATGAGTTAAATCCTTTAAAGATAGAAATTATAAAAGGAAAAGGATTCAAGCTTTGCTCATCTTCTTTGTAATTCATACGTATCCAACTTATTACCATTTTATAATTTTTGTTTGAGAGGCTCTTACAAAAGGAAATATTCTTATATGAATAGAAAATAGAAATATAGAAATATTTTCTGACAATAAGTCTCCCCAACACCGCTGCCAAACTTTTTGCGCATGCGCGACGTCCGAGCTCGCACCTCAAAAAAAGAGCGGGAAAACACTGAAATATTTGGACTGGTCTGAGAGTCCGACACAAAAGTTAAAATTATAAGGATACTACCAAAAAGATAAGGTAGGTAATTTGTGCATGACTTATTTGTCAATATTGTATTACCCCTTCCTAATTTTCTTTACCCTTTTTTTAAACACAAATGAGTAGTCGAGTCTTACTTAGTCTTCGCTGTCTGGTTGTTGTTGCCACGGCTTCTCTTGATGTTTATTCTAGCGAATTCACGCATGCGCAAACGTTTGGCAGCGGTGTTACTCTCACCAGGCTTTTCGTTGTAAAGATATTGTCGCAGATCACAGGAGGCGTGGGCTCTTGGATAAGATGTATGTGGTGACGAAAAATCTTGTTATAGTTTCTCACCATTTATCCATTATTTTATTTGAAAGTCAACAATAAAGACAGAGTATGGCAGATTGCCTGCCGAGACTGAGAGTGTGTTTTAAAATGCCTTGATATGTCTAATGGGGCTATACAGCATAAGGTGTATAATAGGTGTTCTTCCCCAAGATGTGCATATAGAAAAAACTTAGAAGACTTAGAAGAGCACAGTAAGCCAATATTTTTTGCTACGAAGGTCCCTTTTCGTGAACGGCCCCCCGACGGAAAAATCCTTCAGAGGCCCTGTGAAAAACGTCTGCCAAACGACCACCAATCTTTATGTTAATGCAACTAGAAACATTTTTGTCGTTGCAGAGTAAAAGTGGCTTTCGGCGACAAGAATCGAACAACGCACACCAGTCTTGAAATCCATATACACCCGAAATACGTCGCTAGTAAGTATATAAACGACATTGCGCTTGTCAAGATCCCGAAATTCAAGCGATATAGCCGCGGTATCCAGGCTATATGTCTTCCTCGGGGGTTCAAAACAACGCACATAATCAAGCCTGGGAATAATTTGTTTGCCGTTGGTTGGGAGGCAACGAAAAGGTTGAACAACGGAAACATTTTTCAGATAGACGACTACTCGGAAGAGCTCAAACAAGTCGAGATCCCGTTTATAAATGATACAAAGTGTGCTGATAATATTGATAAGAAGAGGGCGCAGAAAGTTAAGAATTGGGAGAATTGGTACTTCAGCAGCGATACGCAGTTTTGTGCCGGGGATATATCTGGTCAAAATGATACGTGCCAAGGGGATAGCGGTGGTCCGGCCATGGTCTTGGTCAAAGAGCCGGTGACTAACAAGCCGAGGTGGTACCAAGTTGGAATAGTGAGTTGGGGGTATGGTTGTGCTCAGGCTGGCGAATATGGCTACTATTCCAAGGTTCCAGCATTTCTGGACTGGGTTGATAAGCAGATCAAGCTTTAAACCAATAACCCGATTAGCGTTATTTTCTGCAGTTTTTTTTTGTTTGGATACTAAAATTTACTTTCATAATGTTCATCGTCATTTTTTTCATTTCTTTTCGTCGGTTTGCGCGGCAATAAAAGTTTCGTAAAAAAGTCATTTTTTTTAGGAATAATTCCGTGATTTTACCGGAAGAAACGCGTGCCATATAATAGAAACTATTTTATATTGTGCGTTCATTTTTCGCTCCAAATGTAATGTTAAGCTGTTGTTAAACGATGCGATTTTTCTTGCAACTTACAAAAAATTTACCAATTGAATAAAAATCGCAAAGTGCATATAAACCCTACACAATTTTCAGTTTTCTGTTCAAAAATCAAATTTAATTTGACGTCATCGGCTACACTAGCCGTGTTTGAGCAACCGTATACAGCACACCTATCTCGCATTACTAAAATTATTAAACTGCAAATATTCAAGCTAAACTTAGTACGGAAAACCTCGTGCGCACACTGCTAGTGAGCGATCAGAGTTGACGTTTCTTAAATGACGTCACACCTTGTCGGTTCCCGGCCCTATTTTGATCATATAAGATTTGCGGCAATTTTTCGCGGGACGTTCAAATTGGAGCATTTTGCCGATGTTTGAAGCAAGAGATCTTCGAAACGAATGGACCAAATCAAAAACTGTAAAATAACATCAGTTCTTTTGCCGTGACCTGTACAAACAAATAAAAACTGTGTAGGGTTTATACGCACATTAAATAACTTTATTTTACACGTTTTGAATCGTTGACACGTTTTTATTTTTTATCGTCGTATATTCCTTAAACGTATTGTAAATTCGTCCGAGCGCGAGATCGGACATAAAACCTGCAAAACGATTTCTGTCTGATTTTTCAGTGAAATGAGGTAGCCAGTAAATGTTTTAAGAAATAATGTAAACAGCTGAAATTATGATTCTATTATAAGTGTGTAGTTTGTTTAGCTTTCCTGAGTGGAAGTTGGAATGAAAAGTAAAGATATTTCAGACTTTGTTGTTCTAAACGTGCTGTTGAGTGAATAGTGAATGTCTAACTATGTTAAATTCTGTATTATCGATTGATTTAAACAAGTAGAGTGATGATTTGCATTGAACGAACGAACGAACGAACGAACGAACGAACGAACGAACGAACGAACGAACGAACGAACGAACGAACGAACGAACGAACGAACGAACGAACGAACGAACGAACGAACGAACGAACGAACGAACGAACGAACGAACGAACGAACGAACGAACGAACGAACGAACGAACGAACGAACGAACGAACCAACCAACAACTAACTATAACCAACTATAACTAGCTAACTAAACAAATAAATAAATAAATAAATAAATACTTACTCTTATGTGCATCTCTCAAGACAATCTTTCCGTGTCCGAAAGTTGTTCGCATTACCAAAACATCCTCCATATTTAAATTTCTTGCAAGAATCAGTGGCAGCATCATAATAGAATCTGTTTTCGTTTTTGTCGCAAGGACCAGTCCCTGGCTTCAAATGGCAAACATCTACATTCAATAAAGCAACGATATCACTTGAAATGCTTCATGGTTTCGCGGGGTTTTGTCGATTTGCGCCAATCACAAACGTGCCCGTACATTTTCAGCAAGAATATATTATTGGGAATATGCATGAATTACCCCGTAAGTTCAAAATGGCGATCAGTAGAGTACTGATGAGTGATGAGTGAGGCGTGCGATCGCATAGTTTTAGAAACGTTTAAGATTGATTGTCTAAAGGATTTACAACGCGAAGCTCTAGAGAAATTGGTTAATAGCCAAGATGTTCTCGTCACTCAGGTACAGAATCAGGGAAAATAAGATTTCTCGCTGGCAGAAGTATGAATGGGGTGAGGTGAGGTGAAGCGAAGTAGTGAGGTGGAGTGATGTGAAGTGAGGCGAAGTAAGGTAAGGAGAAGTGAGGTTAGGTTTGGAGAAGTGAGGTGACGTAAAGTGAAGTGAGGAGAAGTGAGGTGAAGTGAAGTGAGGAGAAGTGAGGAGAAGTGAGGAGAAGTGAGGAGAAGTGAAGTGAAGTGAAGTGAAGTGAAGTGAAGTGAAGTGAAGTGAAGTGAAGTGAAGTGAAGTGAAGTGAAGTGAAGTGAAGTGAAGTGAAGTGAAGTGAAGTGAAGTGAAGTGAAGTGAATTGAATTGAAGTGAAGCGAAGTGGAGTGGAGTGGAGTGGAGTGGAGTGACGCGAAGCGACGTGAAATGAAGTCAGGTGGATTGAAGCGAAATGAAGCGAAACAGATACAGATACAGATATAGATACAGATACAGATACAGATACAGATACAGATACAGATACAGATACAGATACAGATACAGATACAGATACAGATACAGAACACGAAACGAAACGCAGTGCGGTCCAGTGTAGCGTAATACCTACTTTCGCAAATTGGTTGCACTCCCGACAACCTTCCGTTAGCAAGACATGTTCTTTCAGGTGAGCCAATAATTCGGTAGGTAAATTCATATGTGAAGATGACGTCCATCCCAGGAAGAAAAGACTTGAGATTGTCTTCCCTTGAAGCATATTTTGGTGTTCCAGGATCTTGGCAAGACACGAAGGGGTTGGAAACTAAGAGAAATAACATAAAACCTCTTTTTCACAAACCGCATTTCTCTTATGCATTTCTCAATAACCAAAGAACACGCCATTCCATTATTGATCGCCTATAAGAGCCTGTTCAGACTAGGTGCCCGGGTACGGTGCTCGGGCATGGGCAACTTGTTCACATTTACGGCACCCTGGATCCAGAAAGCGCGCGGTGCTCTAATACTTTATATTGTCAACTGTTCAGAAGCATGTACTTTTAAGTTATAAGTCGAAATTGAGAGTAATAAGTCGAAATTGAGAGTAATAAGTCGAAATTGCCAGTTATAAGTTGAAATTGCGAGTTATAAGTTGAAATTGCCAGTTATAAGTCGAAATTGCGAGTTGTAAGTTGAAATTGCGAGTTATAAGTTGAAATTGCGAGTTATAAGTCGAAATTGCCAGTTATAAGTCGAAATTGCGAGTTGTAAGTTGAAATTGCGAGTTGTAAGTTGAAATTGCGAGTTATAAGTTGAAATTGCCAGTTATAAGTTGAAATTGCCAGTTATAAGTTGAAATTGCCAGTTATAAGTCGAAATTGCCAGTTATAAGTTGAAATTGCCATGCAGTTATAAGTTGAAATTGCCAGTTATAACTTGAAATTGCCAGTTATATGTTGAAATTGCCAGTTATAAGTTGAAATTGCCAGTCATAAGTTGAAATTGCGAGTTATATGTCGAAATTGCCAGTTATAAGTTGAAATTGCCAGTTATAAGTTGAAATTGCCAGTTATAAGTTGAAATTGCGAGTTATAAGTTGAAATTGCCAGTTATAAGTTGAAATTGCCAGTTATAAGTTGCAATTGCCAGTTATAAGTTGAAATTGCCAGCTATAACTTGAAATTGCCAGTTATATGTCGAAATTGCCAGTTATAAGTTGAAATTGCGAGTTATAAGTTGAAATTGCCAGTTATAAGTTGAAATTGCGAGTTATAAGTTGAAATTGCCAGTTATAAGTTGAAATTGCCCGTTATAAGTTGAAATTGCGAGTTATAAGTTGAAATTGCCAGTTATAAGTTGAAATTGCGAGTTATAAGTTGAAATTGCGAGTTATAAATTGAAATTGCGAGTTATAAGTTGAAATTGCGAGTTATAAGTTGAAATTGCGAGTTATAAGTTGAAATTGCGAGTTATAAGTTGAAATTGCGAGTTATAAGTTGAAATTGCGAGTTATAAGTTGAAATTGCGAGTTATAAGTTGAAATTGCGAGTTATAAGTTGAAATTGCGAGTTAAAAGTTGAAATTGCGAGTTATAAGTTGAAATTGCCAGTTATAAGTTGAAATTGCGAGTTATAAGTTGAAATTGCGAGTTATAAGTTGAAATTGCGAGTTATAAGTTGAAATTGCGAGTTATAAGTTGAAATTGCCAGTTATAAGTTGAAATTGCGAGTTATAAGTTGAAATTGCGAGTTATAAGTTGAAATTGCCAGTTATAAGTCGAAATTGCGAGTTATAAGTTGAAATTGCGAGTTATAAGTTGAAATTGCCAGCTATAAGTTGAAATTGCCAGTTATAAGTTGAAATTGCGAGTTATATGTCGAAATTGCCGTTATAAGTTGAAATTGCGAGTTATAAGTTGAAATTGCCAGTTATAAGTTGAAATTGCGAGTTATAAGTTGAAATTGCCAGTTATAAGTTGAAATTGCCAGCTATAAGTTGAAATTGCCAGTTATAAGTTGAAATTGCGAGTTATATGTCGAAATTGCCGTTATAAGTTGAAATTGCGAGTTATAAGTTGAAATTGCGAGTTATAAGTTGAAATTGCGAGTTATAAGTTGAAATTGCCAGTTATAAGTTGAAATTGCGAGTTATAAGTTGAAATTGCGAGTTATAAGTTGAAATTGCGAGTAATAATATAAATAAGTTTTGTGGAAACACCACGTAAAATATTTCTTTGCTAAGCTTTCGGCCTGTTGACTCAGGCCTTCATCAGAGCAATGACAACAAGTTGTTGGCTCACGTCATTTATAAACTAAGCAACTGATCAATTAAGTCACGTAAGAATACAATGGCGTATCACGTTAATATTATATCATTATTATTATTATCATTATTATATTATTATTATTATCACGTTATTATTATTATTATTACTTATTTATATTACTTTATCGCCATGAAAACGTTCAAAGAATTAATTTGCGAGTAATAAGTTGAAATTGCGAGTTATAAGTTGAAATTGCGAGTTAAAAGTTGAAATTGCGAGTTATAAGTTGAAATTGCCAGTTATAAGTTGAAATTGCCAGTTATAAGTTGAAATTGCGAGTTATAAGTTGAAATTGCCAGTTATAAGTTGAAATTGCCAGTTATAAGTTGAAATTGCGAGTTATAAGTTGAAATTGCGAGTTATAAGTTGAAATTGCGAGTTATAAGTCGAAATTGCGAGTTATAAGTTTAAATTGCGAGTTATAAGTTGAAATTGCCAGCTATAAGTTGAAATTGCCAGTTATAAGTTGAAATTGCGAGTTATATGTCGAAATTGCCGTTATAAGTTGAAATTGCGAGTTATAAGTTGAAATTGCGAGTTATAAGTTGAAATTGCGAGTTATAAGTTGAAATTGCCAGTTATAAGTTGAAATTGCGAGTTATAAGTTGAAATTGCCAGTTATAAGTTGAAATTGCGAGTTATAAGTTGAAATTGCGAGTAATAATATAAATAAGTTTTGTGGAAACACCACGTAAAATATTTCTTTGCTAAGCTTTCGGCCTGTTGACTCAGGCCTTCATCAGAGCAATGACAACAAGTTGTTGGCTCACGTCATTTATAAACTAAGCAACTGATCAATTAAATCACGTAAGAATACAATGGCGTATCACGTTAATATTATATCATTATTATTATTATTATCATTATTATATTATTATTATTATCACGTTATTATTATTATTATTACTTATTTATATTACTTTATCGCCATGAAAACGTTCAAAGAATTAATTTGCGAGTAATAAGTTGAAATTGCGAGTTATAAGTTGAAATTGCCAGTTAAAATTGCGAGTTATAAGTTGAAATTGCCAGTTATAAGTCGAAATTGCGAGTTATAACTTGAAATTGCCAGTTATAATTTGAAATTGCCAGTTATATGTCGAAATTGCGAGTTATAAGTTGAAATTGCCAGTTATAAGTTGAAATTGCCAGTTATAAGTTGAAATTGCGAGTTATAAGTTGAAATTGCGAGTAATAAGTTGAAATTGCGAGTTATAAGTTGAAATTGCGAGTTATAAGTTGAAATTGCGAGTTATAAGTTGAAATTGCCAGTTATAAGTTGAAATTGCGAGTTATAAGTTGAAATTGCGAGTTATAAGTTGAAATTGCGAGTTATAAGTTGAAATTGCGAGTTATAAGTTGAAATTGCGAGTTATAAGTTGAAATTGCCAGTTATAAGTTGAAATTGCGAGTTATAAGTTGAAATTGCCAGTTATAAGTCGAAATTGCCAGTTATAACTTGAAATTGCCAGTTATAATTTGAAACTGCCAGTTATATGTCGAAATTGCGAGTTATAAGTTGAAATTGCGAGTAATAAGTCGAAATTCCGAGTTCCGAGTTATAAGTTGAAATTTTGAGTTATAAGTTGTAATAATATACAGGGCAAAATTACTCGAATATGATTGGCTAATGAAGAGGGCATTTTTTTGTAATTCAGGGCAAAATTACTTGCACTTGATTGGTTCCTGGATCAGCAGTTCTTGCATGTGATTGGTCGCTTTGTTACATAGCGACAGTGAACCTCAGAGGACTGACGTTTTTCAACAAATCTGCAAGGTTTTTTGGTCTGAAAATGCTTTTGTGTTCACTTTGAACTAATTTAAACCATTGAAGGAATGTAAACTATTAGTGAAAATGAATACACTAGAAAATTTACGAAATTTTGCCTGTGTTTACAAAAAGAAAGCAACAGGCAACAGCGATAGAGCCAGGAAAATTGGAATCTTGCCGAACACCGACCGTGATAAGGTACATGTATATACTTCGACATTTTCTGGACATAACTTAGCTCTTGAATAATTTTGCCCGATATATTATTAACACCTTAATCGCATGAGTTCTCGTAAAATTAAGGTTTAATTTCACTGTAAATTAAACCTTAATTTTCCTCGGCCCCATGCGATTACAGGGACGTAGCCAGGATTTTGGTGCTTACTTTGTGTTTCGCGCACGAATATTTTATTCTCTGATCCTGACCCTGAAAACACCCTAATCCTCAAACCTAATCCTAATTTCAATTCTAATTCTACCCCAACCCCAACCCCAACCCCAACCCTAACCCTAATCCTAACCCTAACTCTAACCCTAATGCATATTCGTGCGCGAAACACAAAGTAATAACCAGGATTTTGAAAGGGGGGTTCGGGGGCATGCTCCCCCGGGCCTGGAAATTTTGAAATCGAGAGTCGCTGAAATGCCATTTCCTGGCTTTTGGAGGAAGATTCTAAAGACTCTGAAGGTTAAAAAACGTCATGTAAAATACTCAAAACACGCAAACGTCACATAGATACTCAAAATGCATACACTCAGTAGATTGAATACACTGTTTACAGTTTATTTCCAGACATAATTCACATTGCATCGGTTTTGTAGTTACATATGTGTTGTTTTACATCTAAAGGGAAGGCCCCCCCCCCCTGGCTACGTCCCTGAGGGATTACTATACAAATTTCGAGTTATAAGTTGAAATTTCGAGTTATAAGTTGAAATTTCGAGTTATATAAGTCGAAATTTCATGAGGTTATGCAATAACCAAAGTTAACAACTGATCAAGGGAACTGCGCGTGCGCCAGGATCATCGGAGTACTAGTGTCATAGTAGTGCGAGACCGCAGCCAGAGCAGCACGCAGGTGTAGACAGTAGACTGCAGTAGCCTAGTTTCTAGGCCTTTCGTTTCCGCTATGACCTTGGCCGCGTAGTCGGTTTGGGTTCTTGGGAAGACTGGGGAGAGGCTGGAAACGAGAAGGGCTAGCAACATTCGCAAAACAACATGTCCTCTCACTTGAGTATCATGATAATCATCATTTCTTCACACAGTCGAATATGATGATTATCATTATACTCGAGTGAGATTCTGTCCCACATGCGGGATGTTAAACTAAATTGCATATAACAAAAGAACCATTAGGGGTGTTGTGGTCGGGGTCTGAGAGCCGGGATTTTCCGGAGGGTTGTGGTTAGGGTTAGGTCGAACGGGGGGTTGTGGTTAGGGTTAGGGTTGTCAGGGGGGTCGCCGTTAGGGTTAGGGTCAGGTTTAGAGGTGGGGGTTGAGTTGGGGGTTTGGGGCTAGGGAATTCTTTTTTTAAAATGATGATTATTGTTAATTCAACGACATCTCACAAATGACGATAATCATCATTTCAAAATGAGAGGATATGCTGCGCGAAAAGGTCCTGCCCAGAATCGTTCTGGCCCTTCGAGTGTTCCTGGGATCTAGCGAAGCGACAGTAAAAAGCATAAAGATGTCTGCGAAGATTTTACCAAAGATCTTGGCGATCGAAAGAAGGAAATTATGGAATATATTCCAATTGGAGCTCGAAATGAAAATTTAACTGTTTAACTTTCAACTTTTGGCGGTTGCAGAAGGAAAGCTAGTGATAAGAAGCTAGGACAGTGAACCTTCGTCGATCAGAGGTGAGTAAGCTTGTATTATTTTATGCAGATGGAAATAGTAAGTGTCGGGAAACACTTAGGACGTCATAACATCACAATTCTTCCTCAATAAACAACTGAGCTGTAAAGTGAAAGTGTTTACGAATGTGCTAGGCCTTCCCCAGCGGGTCCGTTCGGATCACTTCCGAAACGTGTCAACCGAGGAAGGCCTAGAAACTAGGCTAAGACTGCAGTACGTAAGGGAACAAATTGAGCATCCCACCAACCCTCCCCCCCCTTTTACAAAGAAACAAGATACAATAAATTCCTCATTCCACCAGACGTTTTTGGTGTGATAGGTGCAGGTCAAAAATAGGGTTTGGTGGTCAGATCAAGGATCAAGATCAGCTCGTGGATCTTGATCTGAATCCAATTAACTACTATGCTGGCGTGAGAACCCTGTAGCAAGGCCTGCACCTAACATTCCATAAAGGGTAAGTAGAGTGTACGTAGGTGTTAAGAGTTATATAAGTTGAAAGAAATTTCGAGTTATCAGGTTGAAATTTCGAGTTGTAAGTTATAAGTCGAAATTTCAATATATAACACGAAATATTTCGACTTATAACTCAAAATATCGACTTATAACTCGAAATTTCGGCTTATAACACAAAATTTCGACTTACATTTACTAACCAGGGGCAATTTAAGATGTTGTCAAGGACAAACTTAAAAGTTTGGGCAACGCCTTAATTTCTATTGTCCAAAATGTTCAAACATTCAAATTTCCCGTGGGAACGTGCCACGTTGCAAAACGATCAAGTCTTTGGATAAACTTCCTGTATCTAAGCTCAAGCGAAAATTCTTATATTTGCACTTCTAGTCCTACACTGCCCGCACATCTTTCCCACTGCTCTTTTAATACATGCTTACATACTT
>OZ036014.1:8650899-8703392 GCA_964035015.1 Corallium rubrum
ATGGGGGATGAATTTTCATTTAAAATTAAGGATTATCCTTAATTCTAGGCGAGTTGAGAATTAAGGATAATCCTTAATTTTGGATGCGAGGTCGACCTGATCGTACCCGTTGCTAATCTCGTTCCCAGACCCTTCTCACGCGGGCCGCGTGAGAAAGGTCTGGGAACGAGATTGACCAGTTGCAAAATTCGGTAATTTGGCAAATTTTAATTCGCGACGGCTACCGGTAATAATTGTAGCGATTTCCGTTTCATCGATATTTTCCTAATATTATTGGGAAATTAGTTGAATAGATGAAAATATATAGTCCAACAAATCCAAGACAGTCAATACTTACTTATTTTCTGCAATTTCTGCCATATCGAAGCTTGCCGTTGTCACACAACGCCAGTTAATTAACAAAAATGGCGTCGCAGGAGAACGTACGGCGACCACTGATCTCAAATAATATACTCATTATACTGGATAGAGCATCTATTGTTTCGCGCCTAGCAAAAATTGAAGTCGGAAGTGAGGCTAAAAATCTCGCGGCCACCATATCCGGTGGGACCCACAATATTGCTGAATCATAGTTTTCGCCTCTGGTTTTCGCTTTAAATGATCGGGTTTTTAACGAAAACCAGCTAAATTTTTGTGACATGTCTCTGTCGCTATGGGAGAACTTAAAATTGCCTGTTGAAAACCAAGTGGGTCCCACTTGAAATGGCCGCCACTAATTTATTCCGACTTCACAGCGAACACCGGATGCTCTATCCAGTATAATGAGTCTATTATTTGAGATCAGTGACGGCGACCTTAAACTAGTTCCAGTCCTTTTGGGGTTGTTGACGTCCAAAGACGTTGCGATTGCCAAACTCTCTATTGAGTTGTGCTCAAACTCGTCAAAGAAGTTAAAGAGAACCGCAAGTGTTAGAGAAAGTTATATTAAATCGACGCAAAAAAGACGCAACGCATATCAAAACATACCAACCATACACGATTTATATTATAAAGCTTCACATCCTAGGCCTTCGAACGCTTCGGCTTTGCTAAACCCTACTTCGCTATTTTTTAGTAGAGTAATGTATTCTCTTCCATTCTTCAATTTGCGTTTCGCTTTTTCATTTTCAAGTGAAAATAAGTCTTAATTTAACGCGAGAAATCTCTTTTCTTCTTACTTCTTTTAAACAACAACTTTACAAAATATTAAAAGCTTCCTCTAATATATATATATGTAACGTATATGTTACAGTTAATTGGATTTGTAATCATATATTAAATAATAATACTAGGAATGGATTATGACGTAGATTGATTTTTGAGAGTGTGATTAAGACAGATAACGTGAGACGAGATGAGACTGTGACCGCACGAATGTTGATTAAAACTTAGAAATTATTGTTACTCTTGTGTGTTCTGGACCAACGTTACATTGGTGGCAGCGGTGGGATCTACACCGGTTTATTTTGATTGTCGATAGAAATGGATCCGAGCAACGAAACCGAACAGCAAGCGGTGGCCGTACCGGCAGAAACGAAGCTCGCGGTTGGCGCTATCCGAGCTCCGAAACCATTTACAATGGGTTCTAATTTCGAGCTTTGGTTAAAGCGCTGGCAAACTTACGCGAAATGTGTGAGAATTCCAGAAGACTCCAAGGCAGGTGCCCTTGTTTTATCGCTCGACGACAACGCGTTCCAAGCAATCGATCAGCTAGGGCTAGATATCGAAAAGGATAGCTATGACGAAGTCAAAGCAAAACTCCTGAATCGCTTCGCGTCGAAAGCAACAGAGCCCGAATTAAGATTCAAGCTCAACCAACGTAAACAAGAACCGGGAGAAACGTTAGAAACTTTTGCGGGTATTTTACTTGACCTAGCAAAACGAGGCCATCGTGGATTGGAACCCAAACATCAAGACGAATTAGCTCGAGACCAATTTATTGCAGGGATACAAGACGAGAAAACGCAAGAACGCCTCCTCGTTGACTCCCCCTCGAGTTTGGATGATGCTGTTAAACTTGCCAGACGACTTACGGCAGTGCATAAAACGCAACAGAAAATGCGAGAAGGAACGAGAGCCAAAGTTCACGCCGTGGGAGATCAACGCTCGATAATAGGTGATGACAGCTCAAGCGCCAGCGTTCACGTCGTGGGAGACCAACGCTCGATAATAGGTGATGACAGCTCAAGCGCCAGAGTTCACGCTGTGGGAGACCGACAAACAAGCATCGATGATAGATTCGAAGCAGTCAAGAAAGGCAACACAAGCGAAATGGCCGCCGCCCTTCGCGCTAACACCGAGGTACTAACGCGTCTTGTTGAGAAACTCAACGCACCGACACCTACGGAAACCGGAAGACAGAGAGGACGGAGGTCAAACCCAATAACGTGTTGGAGCTGTGGTCAACTGGGGCACACGCGAAACTCGTGTCCAGAGTGGAACTCCAACATTACCCAAGATAGGCCGTCGGGAAACGAGAGTCAGCTGCCGCCGCGGACCGGGCGTCAGCGGTACAACCATTAGGTCCCCAAAACAAATTTCCTGTCAACGTTAGCGCCGCAACACAATCAGCAGTCTTCGTGAGTGGTTTACTGAACAACGCAGAAACCCCTATGTTGGTTGATACAGGATCTGCAGTCACTTTGGTCCATCGTCAATTGTGGAAAAGAAGTGGGCACCCGACACGGGAGCAATTACTGCCAGTCCATCAAGCCGTCGTCGTCGCGAATGGAGCGCCATTAAAGATACTGGGGTCAGCTCAAGTGAGATTTCGGGTAGGCGGTCTGGATGTGATGCAAAATACTTTGATTACTGAAGGAGTAACCCAAGACTGTTTGCTAGGAGCTGACTTTCTAACCGAGAACGGTTGTTTAATTGACTTGAAAACAGGCTCTCTCCACGCTGGTAAACATACCGTCGCTCTCCGATACCAAGCCAGACCACCTTGTGTTTGCCGTGTCGTCCTAAAAGACACAGTAGTGGTGCGACCTAACGCAGAAATGGTTCTTCCAGCCATTGTACAGAGAGATGGAGACAATAGCACTGATTTTCCTGGCGTTTTCGAAGTGAAGGACGGTTTCGAATCAAAACACCAAGTCTTGGCAGCGAGAATTGTGGCACGACCTTCACAGGGAATAATGCCAATACGTATTGCTAATTTATCGGAGACGCCAGTAACTCTTTATAGAAACCTAAGCGTGGGAAATTTCCACCCATTATGTGGTTCGGAGGCCAGCGCTGACCAACCTGACGACACATTCGTAGAAGTCAACCACGTCAATGCAAGTCCCAGTTCAGTTTCGAAGGTCAAGAGATCACAGCGCCAAGGAGAACATTTCAAAGCTTCATTGGAGATAGAGGACTTGGGGCTCACGAACGATCAACAAACAAAGCTAACTCAGCTTGTAGACGACTTTGAAGATATATTTTCCACAGGTGACGGCGATTTGGGGCGAACCAATAAAGTGTACCACAAGATCAGTACCGGAGATGCTTCTCCAATCCGTCAACGAGCTCGTCGAGTAGCACCCCACCAAAGGTCCGAAGTCAGTCGCATGGTGGATGAGATGCAGCAGCAAGGAGTCGTTCAACCATCCCAATCACCGTGGGCATCACCAATTGTTCTCGTGCGGAAGAAAGACGGGACGACGAGATTCTGCGTCGACTATCGACGTCTAAACAACGTCACGCGTAAAGATTCCTTCCCTTTGCCCCGTGTGGATGACATTCTGGATTCCCTTGGAGAAGCTTGTTGGTTCTCAACGCTAGATCTGGCGAGTGGCTACTGGCAAGTGGAGCTTGACCCCCAAGATCGAGAGAAGTCTGCATTCGTTACACCTCAAGGGTTGTACGAATTTCGAGTAATGCCCTTTGGGTTGTGTAACGCCCCGAGCACCTTTCAACGCCTGATGGGGTTGGTGTTAGCCGGACTTACGTGGGAATCGTGTTTGGCTTATTTAGATGATGTCATCGTCTTTGGACGAACATTTGACGAGCATCTGGAACGCTTACAATCTGTGTTCGAGAGATTTCGTGGGGCGGGGCTTAAGCTGAAACCAAAGAAGTGTCGTCTGTGTCGGCGCGAAGTAACCTTTTTGGGGCATGTGGTCAAACAAGATGGGGTGGCTGCCGACCCCGAGAAAACCGAAAGAGTTGCTTCCTGGCCAGTCCCTACGAACCCGGCTGATTTGCGAAGCTTTTTGGGTCTTGCGTCATATTACAGACGGTTCATTAAAGATTTCGCCAAAATCGCTAGTCCATTACATCGTCTTACCGAAAAGAAGACCGAATATCGATGGAGCGAAGAAGCTGACGATGCTTTCAGAGAATTGAAGCGGCGACTAGTTTCCGCGCCCATCCTAGCGTACCCCAGGTACTCAGACCCATTCATCCTCGACACCGACGCTAGTGATCGTGGTATTGGTGCAGTTCTGTCCCAGATACAAGACGGTAAAGAGAGAGTGATTGGCTATGGAAGCAGGACATTGACCAAAGCAGAAAGAAATTACTGCGTGACTCGCCGGGAAATGCTCGCGGTGGTTACCTTTACTCGTCATTTCCGATGCTATTTACTCGGACGGCCTTTTGTTGTTCGAACAGATCACGCGGCGCTGCAGTGGTTACAACGGTTCAAGGAGCCCGAGGGACAGGTGGCTCGGTGGTTGGAGCAACTGCAAGAGTATCATTTTCAAGCCGAACACCGACCGGGAACAAGACACAGCAACGCTGATGCCCTGTCGAGACGACCTTGTGATCAATGTGGTGACCCACATAACGTTGATGCCGTCCATATGTCACTGCCAGAGGGTGGGGCTTCCGGGGAGTCTTCCGATGATGGGACACTAACACCCATACTAACAACCATACAATCAGCTCAGGAAGGAGATCCACAACTAGGACCTATTCGACGTCGTTTACTGGCAGGGAAGGACCGCCCTACTGTTGAAGAAATGTCCGGCTCTGGACTGAGAAATCGTGGCTATTGGGCTCAGTGGGATCAGTTGTTCCTGGAAAACGGTGTGGTTCATCGACACTGGGAAGATAGAAATGGGAAGAGAATCCTAAAGCAAATGGTGGTACCACGAGAACTTGTTCCTGTCGTTATCAAAGAATTGCATGATGGAGTAGCAGGAGGGCATCTTGGCGTGACGAAAACCGTGGGAAAGGCAAGAGAACGGTTTTATTGGATAGGGTTGAGGGAAGACATCGAACTGTGGTGCCGTCAGTGTCCTGAATGCGCTAAACGTAAATCTCCAGCAAGACCAAACCGAGCATCGTTGGTGCCTGTTCGTACCGGGTTTCCAATGGAGAGGGTGGCACTAGATATCGTTGGTCCGTTACCTATTACCCAACATGGAAACAAGTATATACTCGTGGTTTCTGACTACTTCACTAGATGGCCCGAAGCCTACCCTCTTGCGAACCAAGAAGCTGAATCCATAGCACGAGTGCTAGTCAACGAATGGATTTGTCGATTTGGAGTCCCAATGCACATTCATTCCGACCAGGGACGTAATTTTGAGTCAAAGATCTTTAAGGAAATGTGCAATCTTCTTGGCATGGAAAAGACTCGCACCACCCCCTACCACCCGCAGTCAGATGGACTCGTGGAGCGCTTCAACCGGACACTAATTGGGATGCTGAGCATACGTGTTGCAGAGGATGAGACTACTTGGGATGATCATCTCCCCGCCACTACGTTGGCCTACCGTTCCAGTATGCAAGAATCCACTGGTTACACGCCATTCCACTTGATGTTTGGGAGAGAAATTCGACTCCCCATCGATTTGATGTTTGGTAGAGATCCTGACCCGATGAAGGAGACCACCGAGTATGTTGTACAACTCAAACAACACCTGGAGGAAGCCTATGAGCAAGTACGGAAAAGGACGGGGTTTGTACAAGGTCGGCAGAAAGACCGATACGATCAACGAGCAGTTGGTGGCCGATACAAAGTTGGAGACCGAGTCTGGCTTCACAATCCGGCCGTCAAGAGGGGTTTAAAACCAAAGTTCCATCGTCCCTGGACTGGCCCTTTTGTCGTGGTAAAACGCATAACAGATGTGGTGTATCGTATCCAGCGCGAGGGGACAAGAGCTCGTTCAGTGGTTCACTTTAACCGGTTAAAACCTTGTGATACTCCACCCTCTATACCTGGTGAGAGAGAATCCTTTATTGGAGACTAACCACGACACACCAGCTCAGAGCGACAACGAATTGGAAGATGAGAGCAACGATGATGTGGTGCAGTTACCAGATCCGGATGATGGGGTGCAGGTACCAAACCCAGATGATGTGGTGCAGTTGCCAGCACAAGCAGAACCGCCTGAAATAGCTGCAGGTGAAGCAAATGAACAACATGAAGAAATGAACCGAGTTCGACAACGCCGAATAATCCGACCTCCTCACTGGCACGCTGATTACGAAGTGGATACTATCACATATGCCAGTATCGTGAAAGGAATTTTACGTGAGGACACGGGACGTGTCTCTAATTAAGGGGGGAGCAATGTAACGTATATGTTACAGTTAATTGGATTTGTAATCATATATTAAATAATAATACTAGGAATGGATTATGACGTAGATTGATTTTTGAGAGTGTGATTAAGACAGATAACGTGAGACGAGATGAGACTGTGACCGCACGAATGTTGATTAAAACTTAGAAATTATTGTTACTCTTGTGTGTTCTGGACCAACGTTACATATATATTTCTTTTATTTACCTTTAACATTTGTAAGCTTGGCTCCTTTGCTCCGTGAACAGAGAAACAGCAAGCAAGACGCAACCTGTAGTAGATAATACATTATTAGCATGAATTTTTCCTTCAAACAAATACTGTTTCCTCCTTCAGCCAAGGTTAAACCTCCTATGACGTTGCAATACGATTGTCAGCATGCAGTCTGACTGTTTACGTCCTCTCTGAGACGCTTGCTGTCGCTGAAGCAACTTCCACCAAAAAAGGATCCTTCAAAAACGTTGAACCGCAAGACACAGTTCTTAGAAAAATAATACTATACTCGACTAGCAATCCGAATAAGGCATTGGTTATGGTTATAACTTATAAATAATATATTTCAAAATACTTCACGGCGATTTAGTGAATAATCCAAGCAGTGAAATAAAAGTAGTGTGGCAGTGTTGAAATACAAATCGAAATATAGTAACTAAGGTTTATGTACTGCGGAAGTTATCGAACGTAGATTTCTAAACGTTTCGAGCGAAAACCCACGTTTCTCTCTGACGAAGGGCCTTCGCTCGAAATGTTAGAAACTACGTTCAATAATCCACCTTTCCGACCCTGAGTCCTTAGGGGGTCCACGTGACACTTTTCGGACAAACAATCTCAGATGAACAATCGGACACTGAGAAAACCGTACAATAAGAGTGGTTAAAAGATGGTCTTAGAGTGCTGTAAAAGCGATTCTCGACACACAGAACGATTAAACATAAAAGAAATAGCAGCTATGAGAAAATGTAAGTCAAAATTTGTAGATTTTTTTTAAAACGCGACAATTATGATTAGTGTCTCTTGCCGTGCTGGAACAGGTTATTTATACGAATGTTGTGCAGTTGTATAGCAAGCGAGAGTCAGCGACAAACAAGAAAGCGCATGGCGAATGACTTACAACAAATCACGAAAAATCTACTGTGGAATCATTGTTGATGTTGTTGTGATGATGGCATATTAAAATGGTCAGTGTCATGTTTCAGTGCAAGAAGAACTTGTCGCTCGTGAAAAGAGCACTTCGCCTTCATATCATGCAAGATTGTGGCTGGTTTGATGACGTTGACGCTTATTAAATCGCGCATATTTCTAAAACAATCTGCGTAAAAGCGGCAAACTTAACGATTATAACCATTAACCATATATCATGATCGCGTCTCAGTATTAAATCTACAAATTGTACCTTACGTGTACCGCCATAGTTGCTGTTAGGGTTGGATTTTTTATCGTTAGACCATGTTGACGCATGAAACGAAGTCTGTAGATGTACAGTAGATGACTTTCACGCCAACGAATTTAATACGCATTTAATATATTTTAACGCTTTTAATATATAAGGCATTATCAAACTGTTTCTCCGTTCTCTACATATTTTTCGCTGCTGAAGAAACGGTGAAACGTAGCAGCCTAGTCTTGTCTTTTCTCTTTAGCTTTTCTGGGTGTCGAGAATCACTTTTACAGCACTCTAAGGGCTATATGTAAAACCAGGACCCAGGACCCGGACCGGGGACCCGAGGACCCATGTAAAACCAGGACCCACATCAAATTGGACGGGGGGTTAAGAAAATATTATATTTGGTGGCGGGGGTGTGATATTTTATTGTACTACGTGCAAATGGGTGTATAACTCGATTCCGACGAGTTTCTCAATGTTTGATTTCAATCGATCCTATCTCAAATACATCGTGTGGCATATACGGTCCCCCTAAACAAAACACAATAAACTGACCGAATGACACAGCTTGTTTGTGCGGTTTGCAGAATTTACAGAATATACGCGACAACAACCAAAGAAGCCCAAAGCAAAAACGTTGCTGTGACGTGGACTTTAAACGCGCACTTTAATAGTATTTGTTAACCCATTGCTGCCGAGATCGGCTTCAACCGAGTGACCGACCACTAGCTTTCCTCTGCAGACGTCTGGCGTTATCCCGAAACTCTTGGGCCGTATCTTGAAGGCGGGCAACGAAAATTTCTTGGTCAAAATGAGAAGTTTTATCGCACACACAGCTGTGATATTCCGTCAGTTCATTGTATGTTGTTTAGGGGGACCCGTATATGCCACACGATGTATTTGAGCTAGGATCGATTGAAAACTCGTTGGAATCGAGAAAACACCTAAACTAAGGATAAAAAACATAGACAGCCGGACCGCGAATGTGGCTTAACCAGCGTATTTATTGCCGCAAAAGGCCTAGCTTCGCGCTTCAGCGAACGAGCTTCTCACGCCAAGTACGCGACTACAATTTCGGGCTATTTTCTGAACGGATTGCTAATAATTATACTATATCCTCTTATTACAGCAATAACGCAGCAGATTAGTTGGAATTTCACTGACATAAGCTGAGTTTCTTATTACAACAATTTGCAACGTAGTACAATAAAATATCACCCCCGCCACAAAATATAATATTTTCTTAACCCCCCGTCCAATTTGATGTGGGTCCTGGTTTTACATGGGTCCTCGGGTCCCCGGTCCGGGTCCTGGGTCCTGGTTTTACATATAGCCGCACTCTAAGACCATATTTTAACCACTCTTATTGTGCGGTTTTCTCAGTGTCCAAATTCCATCTGAAAGGACCCAGGGTCGGAAAGGTGGATTTCGCCAGTACTCAAACCTTACCATATTTCGATTTAGTGAATAACCGGACGCTTGCCAATGACTTTTTAACCCCGTTTCATCGGAAGCTTGGCTTCAGCTTAATATGACACGCCGCGCGTTGCCAACTACGAAATTACCAAAAACATACAGAAAAGCGTGAAAAGTTGTTGTGCCCATTGTCCATTGAGTTGATTAATAATCTTTATTTTCGCAGCTCTGTGGCGGTTTTTTACGCTTTGGTTCCCTTAAATCGATACATTTTAACATTTTCGGAACTATTTCAGATTAAATTTACTTGAGGTGTTGAAAGAGTCAAATACAGGAAAATAGATAAAAAACAGAGATAGAGTTACGGGAAGTTGATTTATTTGGAGACCTTCAACGTTCGTTCCAAAAGCATTTCTATCATATTTCGTTTCGACGGAGGCAGCAACTGTAGCGTATAAACGAGGTAAGTGCGGTACTCATTCACTAGAGCATTAAGTTCTACTCAGATGTTCAAGTATAGTTTTGACGAGTGCAAGTATGCATGTTTAGACAAGCGTCGCGGTTTGCGCGTTTGCGACGTCAACACATTTTAAGCATACAAGTACAAAACAATAAATTGTATATGTTGTCGCTAGTACAGTTTTAAGAGCGTTTTCAAATCATTAATAATTCATGAGTAACACACAAAGGAAATCAGTACTATCTCCGTGGTTTGGATATCGGAGGAAAAAATTACATAATATAAGATAAAACACAATCTGAAGACGAACATCTTGAAAACCCAAGATATGGATTAAGACAAGACAAAGATGAAACGGTTATATTTCGACTTTATTACAAAGTCATCATCAGACCAAGTGACTAAAATTAAATATATACGTTCTGAATGTATACTTATCAGATTTGTACTTTTAAGCGTTCGCCTATCACTTCTTTTGTATATTTTCAAAATTTTAAATTTTGAATTTAAATTTTGTAATCCTACTTTCACCGTTGTAATTTAACACTAAGCCTATTATCAGTTTTATTCCCTTGTAAATTAATAAAGTCGGAATATAACCGTTTCACAGTTGTCTTGTCTTAATCCATATCTTGGGTTTTCAAGATGTTCGTCTTCGAATTTTGTTTTATCTTATATTTCTTCAAATTTTCGGCTGGCCTTGGCTTTTGGTCTAAAATTACATAAGTTAAGCAAACTTTTGCCTCCGACGATTTTCTCTTAAAATAGTGATTTGTTTGAGATGCTATATCAACCACTCGGAGGAGTGTTTCATCAGGATATTGAAAAACCTCGAAGTTTGTTCAAAAACCTCAGGTTTGCCTCGGTTTTCAACAAACGTATCGGTGTTTGGATATCCTGATGAAACACTCGTTCTCGTTTATGATATACAGTTGGAACCTCGTTAATACGACCATCGTCGGGCCAAAAAAAATGTGGTCGCAATAACGAGGTGGTCGTATTAATGGGGGAGGGGGAGTATTACAATACTTAGAATGTATTCAGGCCAGAAAAAAGTGGTCGTAATAACGAGGTGGTCGTATTAATGGGGGAGGGGGAGTATTACAATACTTAGAATGTATTCAGGCCAGAAAAAAGTGATCGTAATAACGAGGTGGTCGTATTAACGGGGGAGGGGGAGTATTACAATACTTAGAATGTATTCAGGCCAGAAAAAAGTGGTCGTAATAACGAGGTGGTCGTATTAACGGGGGAGGGGGAGTATTACAATACTTAGAATGTATTCAGGCCAGAAAAAAGTGATCGTAATAACGAGGTGGTCGTATTAACGGGGGAGGGGGAGTATTACAATACTTAGAATGTATTCAGGCCAGAAAAAAGTGGTCGTAATAACGAGGTGTAACGGAGTGTAACTATGAGTCGAGGGTTGAAGTCGAGAGTCGATAAATTGACCAGAAAATACCATAAAATCACTATATACTGTATAATCGGTTATATATCGCAACATTGTGTCTTATTTCTACGCACCGCGGGATATATTTATAACCGATATACAAAGCTTTGAGCCTTTGATCTATTCGCTAAAAATCGGGGGAAAGCGGCCACTTTCACGAACAGCTTACATAGAATGATGTATGCGTCGCTTTTTAGCGCCAGAGTAATTATACGGAGATATGTAAACATAATATATATTTATATACAGTATTTTATGTGCCCCCAAACATCGGATTCAAACGCAACCAAATTTTTTTTCAGTGCGTCAGCCAAATTTAAATTAGAACAAGACGCCTGGTCAGGCGTTCACTCGGGCTACGGCAAAATCACGCGCAGGTTGTCACATGCAGTGCTAAGATCTAAAGCCGCCGTCTAAACACATTCAGGTCACAGACAAAAGTCAAAACACAATCCAATGTCCGATAGAAAACGCAATTTGCAATACACAAAACACGATTGCCTGTAACGTATTTCCACACATGTACACAGCGTTCATATGTGACCAATAACTATGTCTGTGAAAACACAAAACACATCCGAGAGGAGAAAGACTTGATTAGACATCAGGAAAGCAAAGAAAGAAAGCATTTGGCATGCACGCATCATGCACTTGACTTGAGCCTGCGCTTTCTGATTAGAGGCCTGCGGAGTAGGCTAAGAGCGTGACACAGAAGGAAAAAACAAACAAAAACCGAGCCCAAACCTAGCCCGAGTAAATAGCTTTCTCATCCATCACTAACAGTGTAACACACGACGAAACGTATATGATTTAAACGAAACGCAATCGGCAAGTCTCTAAAAGGTAACTTGACTTACTTGAAACTTCCTTTTCACAACAAAACGGCGCCCAGCGTTACGCAGAGTAAAATACTGTATAAATCATATCTCCGCATAATTACTCTGGCGCTAAAAAGAGACGCATACATCACTATTTCTATGTAAGCTGTTCGTGAAAGTGGCCGCTTTCCCCCGGTTTTTAGTGAATAAACCAAAAGCTCAAAGCTTTGTATATCGGTTATAAATATATCCCGCGGTGCGTAGAAATAAGACACAATGTTGCGATATATGATCGATTATAGTATATAGTGATTTTTTTGTATTTTCTAGTCAATTTATCGACTCTCGACCCTCGACTTATAGTTACAACGGGGTGGTCGTATGGTGCCGAGGGTTGTGTTGAAAAACAAAGGTGAAGCCGAGGTGTTTTAATTAACTTCGAGGTGTTTTGATATCATGAGATCAATCACAACTTCCGGGAGTAGCTAATTGTCGTGAAACCCGCGTTTCCATGCTATTATAGAACCAACCGCCTGAGTGAGCTAATTGACTCTGAAACTTGTTTAATCGAAAGCTGATATTTTGGAACGTTTCGCTTAGAACTTCACAAACTTTACGAAGAAAAGTATTCTGACTATGTACTTAATTCTGCCCATGCAAACAAATGTGCGTGAAAATTATTGTAAAGCGTATGACTGAACGTCATGCAGAGCAATATATTGTAAACGCACACAGCGTTTCCGACCATTCTCGGTAAATTTTGTGTTGTTTTAAGCTATAGTTTTCGAAATATTAGTAATTGCATTTAAATAAGTCCGCGGAAACGCCATGTGCGTTTGGAAAAAATCACGACCCACCATTAGCTACTCTCACAACTTCCGAGTGTTTGATATAGCTTCTAAAACGAATCAGAGAAATTGAAGGTAAAACCGTAAAAGTTGATTTTGTTTATGCAAGTGGTTGAATCACATATCGAAATTCCGTCTCGGTGTACTGATTTCCCTTGTTTTAATCTTATAATTATTAATGAGTTCAGAAGTAAATAACGTAGCCAAGTATAACGTTGTCAAACATGTGTAGGATTTATAAATAAGTATTGTGGAAAAACCGCGTAAATATTTATTTGCTAAGGTGGATGAGGTGGACAGCTTATCTAAGCCATGGTATACAACAGGGAAACGCCGAAACGGGAAGGAATCTTTTAACTCGCCTTAAGGAGCACAAGACATGTTGTATAAAAGTCCAACATGATAAATCTGCTAGTCGTCACTCTTAGCCAGTGACAAGCAATACTTCACGCGATGAACAAGAGAATCTATTGAGATTGCAAAACATCACAGAAGGGACAGTCATTAAACAGCACGGGGTGCGCCCTATTTGGAGTACATTCTTGATTTTGTTTTCTAATTAATAAAATTAACAGCTTGTTGTTTGTTATTGCTCTGATGAAGGCCGAAAGCTTCGCAAATAAATATTTTACGTGGTGTTTCCACAAAACTTATTTATATTACATTATCGCCATGAAAAATTTCAAAGAATTCATGTATAGGATTTACAAACAAAAGTTTTGTATAGGAACCACTCATTGAGCTGTTCTATATAACGTCGTGTTTACACAGCAAGCCATGGCCTGGCCTTGGCCTGGCCCAGGGTAAATGTGTCGTGTTTACACTGGCACAAGCCTGACCAAGGCCAAAGCACAGGCCAACAAAAAAGCAAGCCCAGATATGCTAGGACGTGTTTACACTGCCAGTCAGGCCAAGCCTCGTTTTCATGCTAAATTCGACCAAAAAGCCTCGTTTTCATGCTACGTTCGACCAAAAAGCCTCGTTTTCATTGAAACGTGGTCGTTATGAGAGCTTGTCGCTTACGAGAGCTAGAAACAGAGAAAAAGTTCTCAAAACGTGGTCGTTGTGAGAGCTGGTCGCTTACGAGAGCTTAGAAACAAGAGAGAAAGTTCTCAAACAGTCAAACGTTGAAACGTGGTGGTTATCAGAACTGGTCGCTTACGAGAGCTTAGAAACAGAGAAAAAGTTCTCAAAACGTGGTCGTTGTGAGAGCTGGTCGCTTACGAGAGCTTAGAAACAAGAGAGAAAGTTCTCAAACAGTCAAACGTTGAAACGTGGTGGTTATCAGAACTGGTCGCTTACGAGAGCTTAGAAACAGAGAAAAAGTTCTCAAAACGTGGTCGTTGTGGGAGCTGGTCGCTAATTACGAGAGCTTAGAAACCAGAGAGAAAGTTCTCAAAACGTGGTCGTTGTGAGAGCTGGTCGCTTATACGGAAGCTTAGAAACAGAGAGAAAGTTCTCAAACCGTGGTCGTTGTGAGAGCTGGTCGCTTACGAGAGCTTAGAAACCAGAGAGAAAGTTCTCAAAACGTGGTCGTTGTGTGAGCTGGTCGCTTACGAGAATGGTCGCAAGGAGAGCGTGAAAATAATAAATAAATGCAAAGTCCATATTAAAAGTTAAATATAATACAGCGAAAGGAGAAAGAAACAGGACAAAGTGCCCCAATTGACATCAGACTCCTTTATCTTCTCATTCTGTCGAACGCTAGACAATTTTACTCGACAAGGGGAGCTGTCTGGGAAAGTCACGCAAAGAAGGGTGTCGTCTCAGGTCTGTTTTTCTTTGCGCGAGCGGACAAGGATGGCGCCAGAGAGGGGGCAGGGGGGCTAGAGGGCAACCTCGTTCCCAGCTTAATTTTATTGATGTATATACGTTTTAGGTTTATATATATTTACTTTATACTCCTTGTAATTAGACTTGTATATACTTTATACCGCACCGTAATTCCGGACCGTAATTCCGCACCGAAATCACGCAGCGTAATCACGCAGCGTAATCACGCCTCGTAATCACGCACCGTAATCACGCGCCGTAATCACGCGCCGTAATCACGCACCGTAATCACGCGCCGTAATCACGCGCCGTAATCACGCGCCGTAATCACGCGCCGTAATCACGCGCCGTAATCACGCGCCGTAATCACGCGCCGTAATCACGCGCCGTAATCACGCACCGTAATCACGCGCCGTAATCACGCGCCGTAATCACGCGCCGTAATCACGCGCCGTAATCACGCGCCGTAATTACGCGCCGTAATTACGCGCCGTAATTACGCGCCGTAACTACGCGCCGTAACTACGCGCCGTAACTACGCACCGTAATCACGCACCGTAATCACGCACCGTAATCACGCACCGTAATCACGCACCGTAATTACGCACCGTAATCACGCACCGTAATCACGCACCGTAATCACGCGCCGTAATTACGCACCGTAATCACGCACCGTAATCACGCACCGTAATTATGCACCGTAATCACGCACCGTAATCACGCACCATAATCACGCGCCGTATTTACGCGCCGTAATTACGCACCGCAATCACGCACCGTAATCACGCACCGTAATTACGCACCGTAATTACACACCGTAGCCATGTCCACAAGTTGCTCGGCAATTTTTTGGCAACTTGCAAAACTCTCGTACATCGAGCGCGAACAATTTGTGGCGAAGTACATCTTCAGGATGAATTAGATAACCTTAAGTTGGTTTTAACAACGGTTTTCCCGAGAAGATAATTCAAGCTTCTATGACTCCTTTGGTACATCCAGAGCCGAATACACAGCCCCAGCAAGAACCACCTTCAGTTTCTCTTCCGTATATCGGACCAGCATCTCACAAGATTGAGAGGATTCTAAATCGTGCTGGTATGAAGGTATTTCACAGTAGTCAACACAAATTGTTCAAGGTACTTTCCACACATAAAGATGTGGTGGATAGCTTAACTAAGCCTGAAGTATATCGCATTCCGTGTGAGTGTGGCTTGGTTTACATCGGGGAAACGGGAAGAAATCTCTCAACTCGCCTGAAGGAGCACAAGACATGTTGCATTAAAGCCCAACAGGATAAATCTGCTGTTGCCAAACACGCTTGGAAGTATGACCATCGTGTTAAGTGGGAAGAGTCGGCACTCTTAGCCAGCGACAAGCAATAATTCACGCGAAGAACAAGGGAGTCTATTACAAAACACCGCACTATTTCTCAGGAAGGACAGCCATTACACAGCACGTGGTGTGCCCTATTCGGAGAACATTCTTGATTTTGTTTTCTTATTAATAAAATTAACGTGATACGCCATTGTATTCTTACGTGATTTAATTGATCAGTTGCTTAGTTTATAAATGACGTGAGCCAACAACTTGTTGTCATTGCTCTGATGAAGGCCTGAGTCAACAGGCCGAAAGTTTAGCAAAGAAATATTTTACGTGGTGTTTCAAAAAAACGTATTTATAATTTTGACAATTTTAAGGAACAACGATCTGTGTAGGTAAATTAAAAATTAACATTTTCCTTGTTCTCGCTTAGTTTATGCTTAATAATGAAATAATTTCAGCTTTAAAATGTGTTCTTCTCTCTTCAGTCTACATGGTTTATCAAATTTATTAAAGTTTATGGTAAACTTTCTTATCTTTTATGTTCGGTATTTAATACACCGTAACGATCCCGGCAGGGAAATTAATACCGGAGTTATGTTGTCTTATCATATTTGTAATGTTTACAACACGAGCGGCCGTGTTGTATTGAATATACAATCACGAGCCGAAATGAATAAATAGTAACAATTCCTTTGGGATATTGAGATGCTAATTAGTTACAAGCACTAGTGGTTGTATCAGAAGAGTATACATCCACTAGTGGTTGTAACTAATTAGCATCATTGGTTTTAGTTTGTATGGGGTTTACAGGGGTATACATGTGACGTAATTTCTGAAATTGGATTGGCTGCAAAACTCATGAATTATTAATGAATTTCACAAACTTATATATCATTAACCTTTTAAGACTTTTATTTCGACAATTGTTCCCACATTTTCAAAAACAACGTTGTAGACACCAACACAAGGCATTTACCGTCATACCTCCTAATGGACAGAGCAAATGAACTAGCAACCTTGAGCAACTTTCGTAAAACCTGGCAACTTTTTTGAAAAAATGGGCAATTTTTAAGCAAAATTTAATAATTTTTTAAGCAACTTTTGGCAAAATTTCGAGCAACTTTTGTGGACAGGCCAAATACCGTGTAAATCAGTTTAACACTGCAATACGAGTTATTAAACAGATTATTATTATTATTATTATTATTATAATTATTATTATTATTATTGTTACTATTATTGTTATTATTATAATTATTATTATTATTATTATTATTATTATTATTGTTACTATTATTGTTATTATTGTTATTATTATTATTGTTATTATTATTGTTGTTATTATTATTATTATTATTATTATAATTATTATTATTATAATTATTATTATTATTATTGTTACTATTATTGTTATTATTGTTATTATTATTATTATTATTGTTATTATTATTGTTATTATTATTATTATTATTATTATTATTATTATTATTATTATTATTATTATTATTATTATTATTATTATTAACTTTCGGTCCAAACATGGCGTCAAACCGGGGGAGGTTGATCTTACTGGGTGTTTTGGAATGTAGCCAGAAGCACGGAACAAAAACTAAACGCTGCCAATCTCAGTCAATTCTCACGGTCGTCTCCTGTATGAATCCCTTGGGAACTGTAAAAAGTGGTCGCAACTAGAACTGGTCGCTTACGAGAATTCCTTCTCGTATGCGACCACTCACTGAAATGGCTGAAGTTGGTCGCTTACGAGAGATTGGATCAGAAAAGCACTGCGTTTCTATTGTGGCAACCAGCCGGAAACAGCAATACTTTATTGTTATGCATTTTATAATCACATTACTGTATTAAAAGTTATCAAATTGCTTTTTAGCGAAGTGGTCGCTTACAAGAGCTTAAAAACAAAGAAAAACCCAGTTTGTAAATCTGAAAGGTGGTCGCGGTCGCTTACGGGAGTGTTCGCTTACGACAGCTTTTAGTAACAGAGTTTAATAGGGAATTTAAACGAGGTTTCGTGAGGGTGGTCGCAACTAGAGCTGGTCGCTTACGAGAGAGGTCGCAAGGAGGGCTTGGACTGTATGAGAAATGACTGAATACGTTGCTCAGCCATTTCCAGTGAATTTAAGCGATGGATGTTTTACAAAGTACTATCTTTCAGCTTTGTACTATCTTGTACTACCTTGTATTATTGTTGTCCAAGTTGCTGTATTATAAATGTGTCAGAAAACAAGTTAGAAACGTACTTTAGCGATGGGCTTGTACATCATTATCACATGGTTCATAAACCTTTACAATGTACAGAATCGACATAAAAAGAAGGAACAGCTTTGCTCAGAAAAGCGGCCGCGTCTGAAACATTAAAAAATTTGTTGAAACTCTCCAACCAAACGCCAAAACATAGTCCCCCCTCCAGATATGGACCATTTGTGCCAGATATCGACCGAAAGTTGGCAGAGGTTTCCCTTAATTCGTCTCTCCTTTTCACTTCCACCCACAAACATATCTGTCAGCGGTTTCTTCGTCAGGAGAGACCAGCTGATGCCAACACGCTGCCAAACGTTTGCGCATGCGTGAATTTGCTAGAGTAAACATCGCAAGATAAGTGGGAACTAGCCGTGGCAACAACAACCAGACAGTGAAGACTAAGTAAGACTCGACTATTCACTTGTGTTTTAAAAAAAGGGTCATGAAAATTACGAAGAGGTCATTTCAAAATATGTTACAATATTGACAAGGAAGCCATGCACAAATTACCAACCTTATCTTTTTGGTAGTAAGCTTATATTTTTAATTTTTGTGTCGAACTCTCGGACCAGTCCAAATATTTCCGTTCTTTTTTTAAGGACGAGCTCGGATGTCGCGCAGGCGCAAAACGTTTGGCAGCGGTGTTGCTAATGCCAGGGCTTTCTCCCGCCATCCCAATTTTTAAAAGGCCTTGAGAATGAGGTTGCGGCCTAAAGCTGGTTTCCACTCAGGAAAATCTTCCGCAGGGTAGGAACGGTCAGGAAAGTTTCCTTTGTGTTGAAGTCATTAGTTCCGAACGAGAGCTCACAAGACAAAGAAAACTTCCCTGTCCATTCCTGTGCTGTAATGGCCCATTTCCACTCGGGAGAATTTTCCTCGGACAGGACGTTTTCTTTTGTCTCAAACTCATTAGTTCTGCCCAAGAGCTCACAAGACAAAGGGAAATTTCCTGTCCAAGGAAAATTCTCCTGAGTGGAAATGGGCCTTAAAGGGATATGGCAATAAAAATTATTTTTGTCCAATTTGTAAGAATATGTAGAAAAGTTAGAAAGTACGTTTACAGATTTTCATTAGCTGGCTTACTTTTTCAGATATTTGCGAACAAAAACACAAGCCGTCCGCCATCTTGTTTACAATTAGATCTAATTAAGTGACGTCACAAGCAGGGTAAACATTGTAAAAATTGCAGTCAGTAGCGAAATGTCAGCTAAAATTCTTTTACATTGTTAGAGTTTCAATTTGAAATATATCAGATCAAAATACTTAAGATTTTGCATTAAAATACCTAGGAAATTAAGAAATGTTTAGACAAATTTTACCCTGCTTGTGACGTCATGCATATCTGACGATAGTTATGCATATCCAAAATGGCGGATGGCGAGCGTATTCGTACGCAAATAATGCCGAATTTCTTAAAAAATAAAAGATCTAATGAAAATTTGTAAACGCACTTCATAACTATTCTTGATGTTCTTACAAATTAGACAAAAATAATTTTTATTGCCATATCCCTTTAAGACAACGTTGTTTTTCAAAATTACTATGCGAATGAACTTGCCAAATGGGTCGTCGTTTTTGAAGTTATTCAAAACACTCGCATTGCAGTACGTGTTTTATCAGAACTAAAGCACTCTCTCGTGTTTTAAATCTCATAAAACATCTGCCGCGCAGGCTAATAAAACACTGCCGCTTTTTAATTATAATAATATTCAGCGTTTAGATCCCCGATTTATAAAAAAACCAGTTCAGTCTGAAAAATTAAACTGGTTCTTATTTGCAAGAATAAGTTAAAATGCTTAAAAAACAACGGGTTAATCGTTTGCTGCATGGACTTTTCGAGACCTCTTCCCATTTGGTATATTTGATTGATATTATCCTTACTAGATTACTTCGACGTATTTGAAACTGTTATTTTTTCTGTAGAAAAATGAGGAATATTAACATCGGAATGTGGAAGATGTATTTTCTTTTCGGCGTACTCTCTATTATTGCTAGTCAATCTGGTAAGTTTTATGCATTCAATTTAATAATCATGTTTAGGTAAATATAACATGTTGTCGATGATCGACTGTTAAAATAGCAAATGATTTAACATTTTTGGATCTCATTAATTACCAATTTGTTTACCCCCAAGCGTTTGACTGGAAGGAAAGGAAGGAAAGGAAGGAAATGAAGGAAATGAAGGAAGGAAGGAAGGAAGGAAGGAAGGAAGGAAGGAAGGAAGGAAGGAAGGAAGGAAGGAAGGAAGGAAGGAAGGAAGGAAGGAAGGAAGGAAGGAAGGAACAGCTAACTCGTATGACTCGTTACGGCACCGCAATTCACAGGACAGCCCTACTGGAAGTAAATCATGTTTTATGTCTTATTTTACAGGGGTGAACGCCAAAGCATCATGCCGAAAAGTTGTGAAGGACCTCATACTTCCTCCACATACAAAATTAGCGCAGAATTCGAAAAACAAAGGCAGATTCAGAGATGTAAAACTCGTATGCGAAAAAGGGTATTTTTTTGCAAGAAGAATATCCACGACAGTGATAAAGTGTAAGAATGGAGTAATACGGACAAACCCAATACCAAAATGTGGAGGTAAGAATCGTTACGGTGTACGTTGAAACGTGGTGATGGTGGTGATGACGATGATAATGATCGTGATGGTATTGATGGTGATGATTATGGTGATGGTGATCTTGGACGTGGTGTTGGGGATGGTGATTGTAATGGTGATGATGGTATTGATGGTGATGATTATAGTGATGGTGGTGATGGCGGTCTTGGAAACGGTGTTAGGGATGGTAATGGTGATGATGATGATGATGATTGTGGTGATGGTATTGATGGTGATGATTATGGTGATGGTGATGATGACGATGATGATGGTGATGGTATTGATGGTGATGATTATGGTGGTATTGGAAGTAGTGTTTGGGATGGTAATGGTGATGATGACTGTGGTGATGGTATTGATGGTGATGATTATAGTGATGGTGGTGATGGAGATGGTAATGATGGTGTTAAGAATGGTGTTGAGAATGATGCTCGTAATGGTGATGAAGATGTTCGATATTTTATGAAATCGATATTTAGGGTGTAGCGTACCTCGAAATATCAGCAATGGTACAGCAACGTTTTCGAGCACTGCAGTTAAATCCTACGTGACATATTCTTGTAATGTTGGTTTCACATTGGTTGGTCAAAAAGAAAGGAGATGTCGACAACGGTTGAGGTGGAGCGGAAAAGAGCCATTCTGTGAGCGTAAGTAAAGGCATATGTATGAATGATGTATATTTTTTTTTATAATAGGGAAATATATTAATATACCGTATTTCCTCGAATAGGCACCAATCTCCCTGCTCTCCGACTATTCCAGGCTGAGTAATATAGATTTAATGCAGAAAAGATAAAACAAAACAAGCCAACAAACTTGAAGTGCTTATATCACTTGTGGGGTTTTAACGTATTTAAATAGACAAAAAAAGTTAGTTAATAAGTTATTTTGCCGCTTTTGATTTAGTTTAATAGTTTCTGAGATATATGCCTTTAAACATGCCAATTGGGCCTTTCGCCAAAAATTTCCGTCGTTCATTTTTAAGCATAGGGGCCTGGAACTCAGGAATCTAAGACGACCGTCTTTTAGTTGGAATGATAATATGAACTCTCGTGCTTACTGGAAAGCGGGTGTGAGCTCGACATTTCGATTTTTCAGTCAAATATATGTGTTTTTGTGAATCAATAAGCCGAAACGTAGTTGTTTTGAATTGACTCGTTTCTGAGTTCCAGACCCCCAAGGTGTTAAAATGAACGACGGAAATTTTTGAAAATTGGCATGTTCAGAAGCCAATATGTCAGGAACTATTTGACTAAATCAGAAACGGCAAAATAACTTATTAACTAACTTTTTTTGCTCTATTCAAATACGTTAAAACCCCACAAGAAATATAAGCACTTCAATGTTGTTTGTGTCATCACTGAACTGTTTGTGTCAAACTCAACTAAGGGGGGTGTTTCAATGCATGAGACCAGTCCAAACTCAAGCCGAACTGATTTCGGATCGGTTGTAGTGTTTCTACTATGGATCGTTTTCATGAGTCCGTCCTGAGATTGAGTTCATGCCGGCCTAATCAGAAAAGTAACTAGTTACCGATACAAGTTACAATGAAAAAAGTAACTACAATCATTGACAAAATTAGTTGAGACGACTTGAGTGAATCATGCCATGTTAATTGCTAGGCCTCTTTTTTGCATGAATTGCTATCCCCCCGTCCCCCCTTTTCAATGTTGATACTCTGAACATTTAAGTGTAATGGCAGGTGACTGAGTGCAAATTTCAAACGTTTTGAGGTCCACAACATTGAAGTGGGGGGAAGGGGGAACATGAAACCATTTCATGTTAGCTTTGTTTCAAGAATGATGTCAATGATTGTCTGAGAACAAATTGGACGCAAACGCAACAGATTTAATTCATAAAAACCATTTTCTCTGATTGATTGACCATTAATGTTTTAAAATATGCTAAAGAAGAATATGTGGTCAGTTTATATGCATATTATATTGTCGAACGGGATTACAATAATTTTTTTGTAAGCATTTGAAGTTAAAGTTTTATGCGATGAGCAAGCAATTAATTACAGTTGTAGTCATTTAAAAGAAGTTGCGTATGCCACGGCTCACAGGCATAATGACCTATGTGACAAAACAAGTCGAAGAAGCCACTCTAGTTAAGAAATTACCAAGTCATTTAGAAAAAGATTAGTAGTTTGATAAAGGAACTCTCGTCCTATTGAATTTCTATAGAACCGTGGCGAAGTCGAGTGGCTCATGTGCTGCTGGTTGCTCAATTACTTTGAATGATCATTTTTCGCGAAAGAACATAGTGGAATTAGTGTGGCAGCATAACAGGAATTATTCGTAAATAAAATTTAAGCGTCAGGAATAACATGCATGGAATTTAGGCGGTTTCTGCAATCGATCGTATACGATTACGTTCAACCGGAGAAATGAGCCCGACATGTCTTGTTTTTTGAACAAATCTCCCAGGGGGTCTATCGCAACATGGCGCCTTGCTGCTTAGCATTCGCTATATTGGACAAATAAATAGTGTTATAGAATTATTTCGAGTGAAATGAACTGTTTATAGTAATTTCTTAGCTACATCGTTTTATATCAATTCAGTTTACCATATCAATTCTGTATTTTGCCACACTTTACCACACTTTACCACACTTTACCACACTTTACCATGCTTATGTTAATAAATTAGATTATGATTCATTTATATATGTAGATTGTGGTAAAGTGTGGTAAAGTGTACTAAATTTTAGCGTAAGTATATGGTAAAGTGTGATCAAATGCAACAATTATGTCCACTTAATGCTTAAATAGAGCTAAAGTTTAAAAACATCTTTGTGTAACGAATATTTCAGTTGAAATTGCACTGAATATTATGCGAAGTTTGTGGTAAAGTGTGGTAAACTGAGCTTAATTTTAGCGGTATCGTACACAGCAAAGTGCAATGATATCTTAGAAGTATATATGTGTTGTCAACTGTTTGTCAACTATTTGTAATGATAAAAGTATAAGGAGAAATGTTTGGGTATCGATTATTTTTGTTGAAATCGAGCTGAACTCCTCGATTCATTGTTTATTTATGTTCCTTGACATATGAGCTCTTTTATAACACGGGTGCCAGCTGTAACTTGAGATGAATTCGAAGCCTTGGGTAATTATTCTATTGACAAGTTTTTAATGAATGCAAGTGGTGAAACAATTTTTTCCCCCTTGCTGCAAACAATTTGTTCTGTTCTTTTGGGCATTAACTTAAGACAATTTCTTCCCGACTTTTCTCTTTATATCAGCATGAATGGTCAAATATTTTAATAATTTGCGCAAGTGCAGGGTATACATTATCCTTCATGATAGGTCTGCAATAAAGTTATCGGCAGATTTTAATTTTACGTGTAGGTTTTGTGTCAGAATTATAAATTCATCATGGAAATACAGAGAGCGCGCGCAGCTTTTAAACCGACAATAATTTTGAACCTGATTTCCGCGTAGTGACAGTTAACATTAGGACGTCATGGTGACGTCATGTAATTAACCTTTAAAATTATCGTTTGTTGTTAGCGATCAATATATGTGTTAAATGTATGTGAGATCACTTTGCGCAGTCGTGGGTAAAATATGCCGTTTCTCTGCAACGAAAAATGTACGGAGAATTATTAACGTAAATTCAGACAATCATTGACAAAATTAGTTGAGACGACTTGAGTGAATCATGCCATGTTAATTGCTAGGCCTCTTTTTTGCATGAATTGCTATCCCCCCGTCCCCCCTTTTCAATGTTGATACTCTGAACATTTAAGTGTAATGGCAGGTGACTGAGTGCAAATTTCAAACGTTTTGAGGTCCACAACATTGAAGTGGGGGGAAGGGGGAACATGAAACCATTTCATGTTAGCTTTGTTTCAAGAATGATGTCAATGATTGTCTGAGAACAAATTGGACGCAAACGCAACAGATTTAATTCATAAAAACCATTTTCTCTGATTGATTGACCATTAATGTTTTAAAATATGCTAAAGAAGAATATGTGGTCAGTTTATATGCATATTATATTGTCGAACGGGATTACAATAATTTTTTTGTAAGCATTTGAAGTTAAAGTTTTATGCGATGAGCAAGCAATTAATTACAGTTGTAGTCATTTAAAAGAAGTTGCGTATGCCACGGCTCACAGGCATAATGACCTATGTGACAAAACAAGTCGAAGAAGCCACTCTAGTTAAGAAATTACCAAGTCATTTAGAAAAAGATTAGTAGTTTGATAAAGGAACTCTCGTCCTATTGAATTTCTATAGAACCGTGGCGAAGTCGAGTGGCTCATGTGCTGCTGGTTGCTCAATTACTTTGAATGATCATTTTTCGCGAAAGAACATAGTGGAATTAGTGTGGCAGCATAACAGGAATTATTCGTAAATAAAATTTAAGCGTCAGGAATAACATGCATGGAATTTAGGCGGTTTCTGCAATCGATCGTATACGATTACGTTCAACCGGAGAAATGAGCCCGACATGTCTTGTTTTTTGAACAAATCTCCCAGGGGGTCTATCGCAACATGGCGCCTTGCTGCTTAGCATTCGCTATATTGGACAAATAAATAGTGTTATAGAATTATTTCGAGTGAAATGAACTGTTTATAGTAATTTCTTAGCTACATCGTTTTATATCAATTCAGTTTACCATATCAATTCTGTATTTTGCCACACTTTACCACACTTTACCACACTTTACCACACTTTACCATGCTTATGTTAATAAATTAGATTATGATTCATTTATATATGTAGATTGTGGTAAAGTGTGGTAAAGTGTACTAAATTTTAGCGTAAGTATATGGTAAAGTGTGATCAAATGCAACAATTATGTCCACTTAATGCTTAAATAGAGCTAAAGTTTAAAAACATCTTTGTGTAACGAATATTTCAGTTGAAATTGCACTGAATATTATGCGAAGTTTGTGGTAAAGTGTGGTAAACTGAGCTTAATTTTAGCGGTATCGTACACAGCAAAGTGCAATGATATCTTAGAAGTATATATGTGTTGTCAACTGTTTGTCAACTATTTGTAATGATAAAAGTATAAGGAGAAATGTTTGGGTATCGATTATTTTTGTTGAAATCGAGCTGAACTCCTCGATTCATTGTTTATTTATGTTTCTTGACATATGAGCTCTTTTATAACACGGGTGCCAGTTGTAACTTGAGATGAATTCGAAGCCTTGGGTAATTATTCTATTGACAAGTTTTTAATGAATGCAAGTGGTGAAACAATTTTTTCCCCCTTGCTGCAAACAATTTGTTCTGTTCTTTTGGGCATTAACTTAAGACAATTTCTTCCCGACTTTTCTCTTTATATCAGCATGAATGGTCAAATATTTTAATAATTTGCGCAAGTGCAGGGTATACATTATCCTTCATGATAGGTCTGCAATAAAGTTATCGGCAGATTTTAATTTTACGTGTAGGTTTTGTGTCAGAATTATAAATTCATCATGGAAATACAGAGAGCGCGCGCAGCTTTTAAACCGACAATAATTTTGAACCTGATTTCCGCGTAGTGACAGTTAACATTAGGACGTCATGGTGACGTCATGTAATTAACCTTTAAAATTATCGTTTGTTGTTAGCGATCAATATATGTGTTAAATGTATGTGAGAGATCACTTTGCGCAGTCGTGGGTAAAATATGCCGTTTCTCTGCAACGAAAAATGTACGGAGAATTATTAACGTAAATTCAGACAATCATTGACAAAATTAGTTGAGACGACTTGAGTGAATCATGCCATGTTAATTGCTAGGCCTCTTTTTTGCATGAATTGCTATCCCCCCGTCCCCCCTTTTCAATGTTGATACTCTGAACATTTAAGTGTAATGGCAGGTGACTGAGTGCAAATTGCAAACGTTTTGAGGTCCACAACATTGAAGTGGGGGGAAGGGGGAACATGAAACCATTTCATGTTAGCTTTGTTTCAAGAATTATGTCAATGATTGTAGTTACAGTTACAAAGTTACTTTAAAATTTTGTAACTAGTTACAATATGAATTACAAAGTTACACCTATTCTTTCGTTCGGCTATTAAAATCGAGAATGCATGTGAATTAGACAAAACTATTGTTTAATTTGACCAGAAGAGAATTTTCAAAATTACAATCAGGCATTGAGCAACGATGTGGTCTGAAAATTAATCCTGCGCAGCTGAGCAGCCTTTCACATGCTGCACTTGCAGGCAACGGTGTGTTCAGTTCAATGAAAAGCTAGCGCAGCTTCGGCCATCTTGCATATACAGATAAGTGAGACAACTCTTCATTGTGGCTTTCTAGAAATAACTGCAGCTCAGATACTGGCTGTGCCGAAGACATCTTGATGCGCTACTATGTGTGTAATCGCTCACGTCGACGAGTGAATGAATAAATGCACGTGCATGCATGTTATTAATATCGCATTTGCATATAGATTGTCCAGAATGCATTGCAGCGGCGTGTGACGAAGATTCGAGCCTGGATACGACGTTGAACGACGACTCGGCGAGGTTGGGAGTATTATGGATATCGCAAAAAGTAACGGCGCTCTCGACGGCAGATGTAACTAGTTATCGTTACTTTTTATTCCTACTTTTTGTAACTAGTTACAGTTAGCTTCTGAAAAAAGTAACTAGTTACCGGAAAAGTTACACAAAAAAGTAACGATTAGATGTAACTAGTTACTTGTAACGAAGTTACTCACAGCACTGCCCCCTATGGTATATCGAAATACGAGAACAGTTTCTTTTCTATTGAGTTACAACGATTTTTGTGAAAAAGAAATGTTCAGTTGAATTAGTTCAAAGAAAATATTTAATAAGCGCTTCCCTACTCTTTTGCCCAAAATTTAAAGGCGTTTATTCCAGGTAATACGGGGACTAAGAAGAAATGATCCATCCTCGTGCGCAGGATCTTCTCTGTTGTCGTTGTCGCCGTTGTTGTTGCTGTAGTTGCTGCTGCTGTTTTTGTTTTTTGTTGTCATCGTTGTTGTTGCTGTTGTTTCTGTTGTTGTTGTTGTCACTGTTGTTGCTCTTGTTGTTGCCCCTGTTGTTTTCGTTGTTGCTGCGGTTGATGTTGTTGTTGTTGTTGTTGCTGTTGTTGCTGTTGTTGCTGTTGTTGTCGTCGTCGTTGTTGTTGTTGCTGCTGCTGTTATTGTTGTTCTCGTCGTCCTCGTCCTTGCCGTTAAATCACATAATTGTTCTCTCTTTATAGGAAACAAATGTCCAGCTCCTCGAAGGCTTACTATAAGCAACGGCAATGTGACAAGTACTGATCCTTTTTACCACGACTTGGCCACGTTGTCGTTTGAATGCAACGATGGATATGAATTGCGCGGTGAACGGGACATTGTGTGCCAAGACAAAGTATGGTCCGGCAGATTCCCCTACTGTGCAGGTAAGACATTTTTCTCGTTTGGTTTAGTTGCTCATCTTTTATTGTGATAAGAAGCCAGTTGGATAGAACTCTAAATCATGATTTAAGGTGGCTCTATACAGTTTCTTGAAAAATGGAAAATACAAGTTTGAGAGTCCAAAACACGTGATTAAACAATTCAGAAAAAGAATAAAACTAAATGTTATGCATAGTTAAACATTCTGACAATCAAAAATTGCTACCAAATAAATAGCAACAGCTGTTGCTATGGCAACAATGACATTTCAAAATGGCTGCCAATTACACTTCAAACTAATTTAATTCAGAAAAAACTTTGGTGACCCCAATTTTTTTTCATTAAAACTTTCCTTGAAGTATGAGTAATCAATAGCCCGATTTAAAAAAAATTCTGTAGAACGAATTTTTTTTTTCTTCGGAAAACTCATGTTTGTTAATTTTTGAAAAATTTGGATCTACAGAATTTTTTTAAAATCGGCCTATTGATTACTGATACTTCAAGAAAAGTTTTAATAAGAGGTCACCAAAGATTTTTTCCAATTAAAATAGTTTGAAGGGTAATTGGCAGCCATTTTGAAACGTCATTGTTGCCATAGCAACAACTGTTGCTATTTACTTGGTAAGTTTTTTGATTGTCAGAATGTTTAACTATGCATAACATTTAGTTTTATTCTTTTCCCGAATTGTTTATGCACGTGTTTTGGACTCTCAAACTTGTATTTTCCATTTTTCAAGAAACTGTACGGAGCCACCTTAATAATCGTGCAGCCTTTCGTGATAAATTTAGGTATTTGTTTAAACCGCGGTTACAAAGATTGTTGCCCCGTTGTTGCATGGCGGTGTTGGTATTGTTGTTTTTAATGTTGTTGTTGTTGTTGTTTTCGTTGCTGCTGCTGTTGTTGTTCTTGCTGTTGTTGCTCTTGCTGTCGTCGCTATTGGTGTTGCTGCTGCTGCTGCTGCTGCTGCTGCTGTTATTGTTGTTGCTGTTGGTATTGTTGTTGTTGATATTATTGCTGCTGTTGTTGCTACTACTATTGTTGTTGTTGTTCTTGCTGTTGTTGTTCTTGCTGTTGTTGTCGCAGTTGTTACTGCTGCTGCTGTTATTGTTACTGCTGCTGTGGTTGCTGATGCTGTTATTGCTGTTGTTGTTGTTGTTGTTGCTGTTGCTGCTGTTGCTGCTGCTGTTGTTGTTCTTGCTGTTGTTGTTGTTGTTGTTGTTGTTGTTGTTGTTGTTGTTGTTGTTGTTGTTGTTGTTGTTGTTGTTGTTGTTGTTGTTGTTGTTGTTGTTGTTGTTGTTGTTGTTGTTGTTGTGCTACTGTTGCTGCCATTGCTCATATTGGTGTTCTTGCTGCTGCTGCTGCTGTTGCTGTCGTTGCTGCTACAGTTGCTGCCGTTGCTGCTGCCGTTGCTGCTGCCGTTGCCGCTGCCGTCGCCGTTGTTGTTGTTCGTGATGGTGGTATTGTTGCTGCTGTTGTCGCTACTGTTGTCCTCGAATACGTTTCATCTCTTACCTGACTATCATCTTTCTCAAAATAGAAAAAAGATGTCCCAGGCCAGGAAGTCCTGATAATGGTCGAATATACGGCAATAAACTTTATATTGGTTCAACATTTGAATTCTTCTGTAACTCTGGTTTTACGTTGTATGGTTCGCCTAAAAGAACATGTCAAGCAGATCTTAGTTGGAGCGGAACTTTATCAACATGCGATGACGGCCGTAAGTAAGATAGTTAATAAGAGTAAAATAGTCTGGCGTTAGTAAAGCCGGTTTTCCACTAGGCGACTTTTTTCGCACGAAGCGACTTTTTCTTTTGTCTCATGAGCTCTGAGCTGGAATTAATCAGAAATCTATTGAATTCGAACAAAAGAAAGTCGCTTCACGCGAAAAAAATCACCTAGTGGAAACCGGCTTAAGAGTAAAATAGTCCGATGTTAGACAGAGTAAAATAGTCTGGCGTTAGCCAGAGTAAAATAGTCTGGCGTTAGCCAGAGTAAAATAGTCTGGCGTTAGCCAGAGTAAAATAGACTGGCGTTAGACAGGGTAAAATGATCTGGTGTTAAGGTGGCTCCACACAGTTTCTTGAAAAATGGGAAATACAAGTTTGAGAGTCCAAAACACATGCATAAACAATTCCAAGAAAGAATAAACTAAATGTTATGGATAATTAAACAGTCTGACAATCAAAAACTGTTACCAAATAAATAGCAACAGTTGTTGCTATGGCAACAACGTTTCAAAATGGCTGCCAATTACCCTTCAAACTAATTTAATTCGAAAAAAACTTTGGTGACCCCCAATTTTTTTCTCATTAAAACTTTTCTTGAAGCATGAGTAATCAATAGGCCGATTTTAAAAAAATTCTGTAGAAGGAATAATTTTTTTATCGGAAAAATCATGTTTGTTAATTTTTAAAAAATTTCATTCTACAGAATTTTTTTAAAATCAGTCTATTGATTACTCATACTTCCAGGAAAGTTCTAATGAAAAAAAAAATTGGGGTCACCAAAGTTTTTTTCAAATTAAATTAGTTTGAAGGGTAATTGGCAGCCATTTTGAAACGTCGTTGTTGCCATAGCAATGACTGTTGCTATTTATTTGGTAACAGTTTTGGATTGTCCAACAGTTTAACTATTCATAACATATTGTTTTATTCTTTTTCCGAATTGTTTAATCACATGTTTTGGACTCTCAAACTTGTATTTTCCATTTTTCAAAAACTGTATGGCGCCACCTTAAGCCGGTTTTCCACTTGTGACTTTTTTCGCACGAAGCGACTTTTTCTTTTGTCTCATGAGCTCTGAGCTGGAACTAATCAGGAATCTATAGAATTCGAACAAAAGAAAGTCGCTTCGCGCGAAAACAATCGCCTAGTGGAAAACTGGCTTTAGACAGAGCAAAATCGTCTGGCATTGGGCAGAATATGATAGTCCGACGTTAGCCAAAGTAGTCCGATGAACAAATTTCTGAGCGCTTTAGTTGATGGGTGATACACTACATCCGGCTATAGCAGAACAGGTAATAACATTTTATGAACAGAGCTGATATAATTTGACATTTTGACGTATGTAAATAAGTTTGGTTTTACATATCTAGTTAATATTTGTAGGGTTCCACTGCCGTGACCCAGGAACACCAATTGGATCAACGAAGGATGGAAAGACATACAATCTCGGTGATATGGTGAAATACCGCTGCAAAGCAGGATACAGACTTGAAGGCTCACACACCAGAACTTGTTTACAGAATAAAACCTGGTCTGGTGATCAGCCAAAATGTGTTGGTAAGTTAAGGTCTTCGTTTAGGTTTGCAGGGTCATTTCGGTAAAGCGTTCTCAAGAAATTCGTCAGAATTTATGCCACAAAAATAAAACAGATATCGTTAGAAAGCTATTAATTTGTAGAATACAATGTTGTCTTTGATTTTGTGACAAACACAAACCAATAATAGTTGTGAATTTTTTAATTAAAACCAGAGGGCTTCATCCGGGGCGACTCAAGTAAAAAGCGTTGTATTTTGTTCAAAATCTTCTTTTTTTCAGCTTAATTCCGAGTTCCAGCAAAACGGTGTCAGCGCTTTTTGACATGTCGAGTTTTGCTGATTTTATTGACGACCAAAGTTGCCTCGGACTTGCAAAAAATTTTCAGATTTTTTCCAGCCCCGGACATGCAAAAAATTTTCAGATTTTTTCCAGCCCCGAACATGGAAAAAATTTTCAGATTTTTTCCAGCCCCGAACATGGAAAAAATTTTCAGATTTTTTCCAGCCCCGAACATGGAAAACATTTTCAGATTTTTTCCAGCCCCGGACATGCAAAAAACTTTCAGATTTTTTCCATATGGAGGAGGGCTGGCCTTCTTTTGCTGAGATCCCGCATCTCAGCGTAATTCCTTGTAAAAATTTGTTTGCGTTTACATGACAAGAGGACCAGCTCTCCTAGGCGAGATCTCGCTATTGACAACCCGACATCTCACCTAGGAGGGCTGGAAATTTCCCATAAACGCACTCAAGATAGGCGAGATCTTGCTATTGGCAACCCGGGATCTCACCTAGGAGGGCTGGAAATTTCCCATGTAAACGCACTCAAGATAGGCGAGATCTTGCTATTGACAACCCGATATCTCACCTAGGAGGGCTGGAAATTTCCCATGTAAACACACTCAAGATAGGCGAGATCTCGCTATTGACAACCCGAGATCTCACCTAGGAGGGCTGGAAATTTCCCATGTAAACGCACTCAAGAGGACTGACCCTCTTAGGAGGGCTAGCAAATCGAAGCTCAGTATACACGGTAAAGTTTGCCTTTACTAATACTTTTGGTCCGCTAGGCAGACAATAAATCCTTTCGCCCAGACCATATTTAATTAGCCATGCAGCTAAGCCTAGAAATTCGTTGTTTCGAGAAGAAAATTTATCACTCCTTTGCGTTTCTACGCCATTGTTGTATTCGCCATCGCAAGCAAAACCACGCGTGCGCAGTGAGGTACAAACCTGTCTGTTATCGCTGGTTTTCCACTAGGCGTAAAATGTCGCGCGAAGCGACATTTTCTTTTGTTTCGTAAGCTCTCGGGTGGAACTAAAGCCGGTTTTCGACTAGCCGATTTTTTTCGCGCGAAGCGACTTTTTCTTTTGTCTCATGAGCTCTGAGCTGGAACTAATCAGAAATCTATTGAATTCGAACAAAAGAAAGTCGCTTCGCGCGAAAAACATCGCCTAGTGGGAAACCGGCTTAATTAGCCAAGACGAAAGCAAAAAGTCGCTTCCCTCGAAAAATATCGCCTAGTGGAAAACAGCCTTTAGGGCTTACGAGCTTTAAGCGACATAAATATTTATCGACATAAATATTTGTCGTCTATATGAAAGACTGATACTAGTGTTTCACATTTTCACTGGTTAGTGGTTTTAGCCTTTCAACTACGACAAGTATGTATGTCGTTAAACGTGGTAAGTTTTCCCCCTGGAAAGTTTACACTGTCTATCCATCTATCGATCGTGTGAATTTTCGCCACTCATCACAATACTGCAAAGTTTCTGTGAAACTTTGCACTAAAAATGTGGTTTGATGAGTTTTTACGTCTCTTTAGATGCGAACAAAAGAGTTTTCCCGTCGCTAAACGAAACCATGGAGTTTCTACGCGAAGGTTTTGTGGATTCACTATTGCAGACCACTTGTTCGGGAAAGAATATTACATGCCCTGAACTAGACCCACGAGCAAGAGCATTAAATAGAAAGTACAAGGCAGGACTCGACTTGATATTCGTTCTGGATGGATCCAGTAGCATTAGCAAAAACAACTTCAAAATTGCCAAGGGTTTTCTCAAAACGATCGTGAAAATATTTGGCGTTAGCACAAGGTATGGGGGAAGGGCAACTGTAGTAAAACTGAACTTTAAAAAACTTAAAAAGGCTACATACATACGCCAGTGGGTTATTGATACATCCGTCCCTCCACCACTCTCCCATCTCCATCGATCAATCAATCATTTTCATCCTATTTTTAGACCGGACGGTACACGTATTGCATGTGTAGTATTTGGAACTGAAGCCAACGTGGAGTTTTCGTTTAATGACCATTCTGTAAGCACAAAGGAATTGGCCTTGGAAAGGATCCACAAAATTGTTCAAATAAGTACGTTGTGGTTGATGATCATCACCACCACATCATCACCATCACCACCAGCATCACAATTACCATCACCACTATCACCATAACCACCATCAACACCACCATCAACACCACTACCAACATCACCATCACCACAACCACCATAACCACATTACCATAACCACCATCATCACCATCACCATCACCATTATCACCACCATTACCATAACCACCATCACCACCACCATCACCACCGCCATCACCACCACCATCACCACCACCACCATTACCATAACGACCATCACCACCACCACCATCACCACCACCACCACCATTACCATAACCACCATTACCATAACCACCATCATCATCACCACCACAAACACAACCACCGCCACCGCCACCACCAACATGATCAAAATATGTCATTAGTGTTGAATCTATCGCCTCGGCTCGCAGAAGTTCTCTTATTTGCCGTCAGTAAGGTCGGACATTAGAATCGTCTGCATTCTCACATGTTTGTTGCTGCTTTATACAGTAACACAATCATTTACCTTCTTAGGAGGCGGTACAGCCACCCGGGCTGCATTGGATGAAGTGAGAAAAACAATTTTACCCTCTGGAAGGAGTAAGGAAGGTAGTACCACGGCTCTTTTTCTTATCACGGATGGCAACTCAAACATCGGTGGCAAACCACTGAAGGCTGCACAAGCTCTTCGAGATAAAGGCGTCGAAATTTACGTCGTGGGTGTTGGCAACGAAGTAAAGCAACAGTCTCTGAAGGATATTGCGTCGGAGGGCGGCAATGAAGAACACGTCTTCACAATAGAAAATTTTAAGAAGCTAAAAGAAGTTGAGAAATGGATTGCAATTACTTCAGGTCGAGGTGAAGATGAATGAAACTTATAATATGGATACAGGAACTATTGTTTACTATCTGCTAATATATCTCGAACAAGGAGGGAGGGAGGGGAGGAAGGGAAGGAAGGAAAGGAAAGGAAGGAAGGAAAGAAGGGAACGAAGGGATCGAAGGTAAGGAAGGGAACGAATGGAAGGAAGGGAACGCAGGGAAGGAAGGGAACGCAGGAAAGGAAAGGAAAGAAGGGAACGAAGGAAAGGAAGGGAAGGAACGAAGGGAAGGAAGGGAACGAAAGGACGGGAAGGGAACGAAGGGAAGGGAAGGGAAGGGAAGAGAAGGGAAGAGAAGGGAAGGGAAGAGAAGGGAAGGGAACGAAGGGAAGGGAACGAAGGGAAGGGAACGAAGGGAAGGGAAGGGAAGGGAAGGGAAGGGAAGGGAAGGGAAGGGAAGGGAAGGGAAGGGAAGGGAAGGGAAGGGAAGGGAAGGGAAGGGAAGGGAAGGGAACGAACGAACGAACGAACGAAAAATATTCCTCCATAGAAACGATCAAAACGAAGTTTTTATGTCATTTCTTGTATGGAAACTCCCAAACAAAATTTATTTTTAAATTCGGAACGATAGTTTGTTTAATAATCTCTTTTCGTAATCAACAGATTACTCGCAATGTGGACGTGCGCATTTTAAAAGCGCAGTAGTACTGGACAACAGAGCTCGTATAGTAGGAGGATCAAACACAAAAGGAAAGCTCTGGCCGTGGGCAGTAAGAATATACGTAAAAGGTGAGTTTCAATAGAAACTAATGTATAGGCCATTTGCACGATGACGTGAGATGGCGTTGGGGGACTACAACCACCAGAATGCTTTGTCAGTATTCTAGGGTTTTGGCTAAAAGGGATGACTCTAAAAGACTTGTTTTGCCCAGTTCGGTCACCATTTTGGAGATCAAAAGTGGTCACACTTTCGAACTAGTGATTCTGTTGTGAGACCGCAATCTATACCTCCTCATATAGAGCTTTGAATAAAAATAAAATATCAAGATATTCATGTTACTGGCATGAATATCTTGGAATTTTATTTGTATTCAAAGCTTCTCGAGGTTTGGTTGTAACTGATGCTGATATTCTGCCTAGAGAAGCTCACAAAATGAACTTAACCATGAACCTTCGCACAACGAACAATTCACTCATTACATACTAAAAACTAGAACGCTATGTTTTCAGAACAGTTATGTAGCGAGAGTGTCGCGTATCTGCAGAATGTCCTCGCAAACGAACTTCGCGAACCGGACATTTCTCTGCGAAAGTTTAAATCACTCCTCTTCGATTACTACTCCTCATCTACCACATCAATTTTTGATGTAGAAAATCAACGGTAGTGGAAAAATCGATATGTCCGAAATGCCAGCAAGCAAGGCAGTTAACAGTTTCAATGAAATGTTTTTAGTGATATACAGTTGTGGGTGAGAGGGAGAGTTTGTACTGTAACTTATTAGTTTACTTATTATTTTAATAGGTCACTAACGTAATTGGCTCACGCTGTGTTAGCGTGCTCCTGAGCTGTTAGTTAAATGTATCTTTTGTGTATTATTATCAGCTAAAGTAATTAAATAAAATAAATAAATATATCTATGACCTTAAAGTCCCTAATATGTAACAAGGATGTGCTTTTGCCGTCAACATTCATGTTATCTAGTTTCCCACCCTTTCTATGTGTGATGCTTCGACAAAAACCCACCAGGTTTTTTCCAACTCGGCTTTTACGATACGTAAATTATCTCTCATACGAAACTTGTATTCTTTTTTTCTCTCAAGGTCAACACGCATGTGGAGGAACGTTAATAAATCAAGAGTTTGTTTTGACAGCAGCTCATTGTTTTGACGACAAAATAATACCACAACAGTAAGTAGACATTCCGAAACTTGTTTCATCATTCATGCAATGGTTCGTATAACTTCTCTCGTGCAACATGTACTCAACATGCTACACTGTGCAATGGTTCATTGCATGCAACTTGTCTCACAATGGCATGTTACACTGTGTTCATGCAACTTGTCTCACACTGATTTTTACCATTACACAACATGTTACATTGTGAAATGGTTCATGCAACTTGTTTCACAAAGAATTTTGACCATTACACAGCATGTTACACTGAGAAATGGTTCATGCAACTTGTCTCTTGAATTTTGACCATTACATATTTCAAAATAACGTCTATTAAACCGAATTTATGAAACCAAAAAGGCATAGAGTTACAAATTGAATGGTTATACGAGGCTTACAATCTCAATGGTTAGACGTTTAACCTATATATAAGACGCCTGCTTAGGCGTTCACTCGGGCTGCTCATAGCAACGCAGCTTGGCATAGCTTATGCACGAAACAGCGCAACAGCGTGCACATATTAAGCGTTTGTTAAAAAGTACAAAATAACCTACAGTGCTAGATTCGGTAGATTCAAACTATCATTCAGACAACCCCGTGAAGTTAGCTAACAGTTCGCCAGCCGTTAGTTTGTAGTTCAGACCTGTTTCAAACGTCGCTCTTCTCATGCGCCGAAATCAGTGAACTCTATATATACCTGGAAGGCTGACTCCATTCAATTCCAGGACTAAAAAGTGAGGCAAAACATGGCGGCAATGGGGAATTTTTGGACGTCAGTTCTAGGCTCCTACGCGGTCATCTTGGATGTCAGCCTTAGTCTTTTCTCGCGGCCGAACCACAGGCGGCCCAAACGTACACCCTCTTGGGCGCGAGCAGTGTTGTGTTCCTTTTGTGTTTACTTTCTGTACTTACAATAGAAATCCTCTGGGACCAGGGTATAGAAATTCGAAATAAATTTAGACTCACAGAGAATATTCAAATTTAGGCAGAAATATTTCAGACGGCCCTCACTTGAAGCTCCGTAAAATCCACAAAAAAAACACTCGATCTCGCTAAAATTGTCATCGGTACATTCGGCAAGAACTTGGCTTTCAGTTCATTGCTCTTTCGACCCAAACGTTCATCTTCGCAGCTTGAGAAACGTTCCTACAAACTGAGGTGACACCGGCCGTTCGTATATACGCATACGGTGACAGCTTTTGCATGTGAAGCCAAAGCCGGTTTGTATACAAACGTAATACGTTTCAGTCGAGCTGCATAGAAGATGAAAAGCAATGAACCAAAAGCCGAGTTCTTAACGAATATACTACGTCTACGGCAATTTTCGCGAGATCGAGCGTTTTTTGTGTATTTTACGGAACTTTAAATGAGCGTCCGTCGTCTAAAATATTCTTTATTGAAAGTTGCCAGCCTTTCCTTATTTTTAGTATAAAGAGGTTATATTTAACCAGAAGTAAACATCTCGTCGAAATATAGTTGAAACTCGAGTCGGAAGTCAGAAAGACACAAGCATCAACAAATAGAAATTAAGCAGAAGCAAGTTAAAAACATTTATGTCGAAATTCTATATTCCATTTGAATTTGTGCCAAAAGTCAACATACGCAGTTCCCCATAAAGTTAATGAGTGGTTCGGTCGCGAAAAAAAAAAAGACTGACATCCAAGATGACCGCGTAGGGGCCTAGAACTGACGTCCAAAAATTCCCCATTGTCGCCATGTTTTGCCTCACTTTTTGATTGGGAGTCAGCCTTCCAGGTATATACAGTATAGAGTATTAGAGTTCACTGATTTACATTAGATTCGGCGCATGAGAAGAGCGATGTTTGAAACGGGCCTCAGAAATATTTTCTGAGTATACTCAAGCCGGATAAACGTCTACCAAACGACAACCAATCTTTATGTTAATGCAACTAGAAACCTTTTTGCCGTTGCAGAGTAAAAGTGGCTTTTGGCGACAAGGATCGAACGACATACACCAGTCTTAAAATCAAAAAACACCAGAAATACGACCCTAGTAAGTTAATAAACGACATTGCACTTGTCAAGATCCCGAAATTAAAACGATATAGCCGCAGTATCCAGGCCATATGTCTTCCTTGGGGGTTCAACACAACGCACATAATAAAGCCTGGGAATAATTTGTTTGCCGTTGGTTGGGGGATAACGAAAAGGGTAAACAAAGGAGGGAGTGGCCACAGGAAGGACTACTCGAATGAGCTCAAACGAGTCGAGATCCCTTTTATAAATGATACAAAGTGTGCTGATAATGTTGATAAGAAGAGGGCGGAAAGAGTAAAGCATTGGGAGAATTGGTACTTCAGCAGCGATACGCAGTTTTGTGCCGGGGATATATCTGGTCAAAATGATACGTGCAAAGGGGATAGCGGTGGTCCGGCCATGGTCTTGGTCAAAGAGCCAGTGACTAACAAGCCGAGGTGGTACCAAGTTGGAATAGTGAGTTGGGGGAATGGTTGTGCTCAGGCTGGTGAATATGGCTACTATTCCAAGGTTCCAGCATTTCTGGACTGGGTTGATAAGCAGATGAAAGTTTAAACCAATAACCCGATTAACGTTATTTTCTGCACTTTTTTCTCGTTTGGATACTAAAATTTACTTTCATAATGTTCATCGTCATTTATTTCATTTCTTTTCGTCGGTTTGCGCGGCAATAAAAGTTTCGTAAAAAAGTCATTGTTTTTTAGGATTAATTCCATGATTGTACCGGAAGAAACGCGTGCCATATAATCGAAACTATTTTATATTGCGCGATCATTTTTCGCTCCAAATGCAATGTTAAGCTGTTGTTACACGACGCGATTTTTCTTGCAACTTACAAAAAATTTACCAATTGAAAACAAAACGCAATTTGCTAAGAGGGGTGTTACACCATGGATTGTAAAAGGACTGGATAGGAAACTAATAGTCATGTGGGGCGTTTTGAGCCTTTTGATTGGTTAAATCGCATTCACTCAGTTTGCAAAATGGTTGAAACCTAGTTGCAAATTGTGATGTCACGAATAGCGTGAGTATGCTTGTTTTACTGAGGTTATTAAGTGAACTTTTCCTCAAATTCTTCATATTCTCACATTCAGTTGACTATGTTGACGTTTCAAATGATTTTATCACCTTACAAACCTGCCTAAGCCACAATCGAGTGTTCGAAGTAAACGTTGTTCAACTTTGTTTTTATGTTTTCTGTGTTGTTTACTTGTTTCAAAGGAACTGGCGTCGCAATAGTACTTTGTTTTGCTTGGAATTTACGATGCATTTTTAACCTAGTAAACCTCGACATTTTCTTTTAAAATGAGTAATAATAGATGCCATTTTATCGTATTGTGGCTTTGTTGCATTTACAGGCAGTTCAACTATCATTTTAAGCTGTACTAATCATAAAGTTTGAATATAGTATAATAGGAGATTTTTAATCTCGTCAATTTCAACAAGGTTGTTATGCTCACGCCATCAAGTTTCCTATCCAGTCTTCTTATACTATCCATGGTTACACGCAGTTACTTGCGAACTTTGTTGTAAGTTGCAGCAAAAAGTAGAACCCATCCAACTTTTCTTGCAACTTACAACACGGCAAAAATAACAAAATCGCAAGTTGTTACGGGGTGTTACACAGGATTTTTTTTTGCAACATGCAACATTCAGCCTATATTTGTTACAAGTTGCAAGAAAAATCGCATCGTGTAACAGCAGCTTAACTTCGCAACGTTTTAACATTTGGACCTGGAATTTTCCTGGGTTACTAACTACGAAAGCGCATGGGCGATTTTGGATAAGTTAAAGTGCATATAAACCCTTCAGTTTTCTGTATATAGGAAGCAAAAAGAGCTGATAATAATTGTCAGTCGTTTACTGTACAAACTGTGTTAATTGGTAATACTCAGAAAAACTCTGAGCTCTAAGCGGGACTCAAACCCGCAACCTTCTGAATGGTAGCCAGACGTTCTAACCATTGGGCCACTAGAACTCAGATAGCAGAGCAAGGTTATTTAAGGTAATTATACCTTAGACTGTGCCCAGTCCTTCGCAGGGACGTAGCCAGGGGGTAGAAAACAACAGACATTTAATTACAAAACTGATGCAATATGAATTGTGTCAGGAAATAAACTGTAAACAGCGTATTCAATCTACTGAGTGTATACATTTTGAGTATCTATGTGACGTTTGCGTGTTTTGAGTATTTTATATGACGTTTTTTAACCTTTAGAGTCTGTAAAATCTTCCCCCAAAAGCCAGGAAATGGCATTTCAGCGACTCTAGATTTCAAAATTTCACGGGGGAGCATGCCCCCGGATCCCCCTAAAAATTTGTTTTCATTTCGGCTCCCCCCCCCATTCAAAATCCTGGCTACGTCCCTGGTCCTTCGAGAACGTGTCTTAACCGCTCGGTTACAAGTACTTGTAGGTCCACAAGTCACGTTGTAACAGTAAGTTTCCAGTTAAACATTGTTAGTTAGTTAGTTTCAGAAATTACATCAAGCTGCAATTTCTGAAACTAACTAAGAGCTGATACGTTATTTTACAGTTTTTGATTTGGTCCATTCATTCCAGAGATATCTCGCTTTAAACATAGCTATTTATATGAAAAAGTCGCAAATTATAGAGGATTGGGACGAGACACCTGAGACGTCATTTAAGTCAAAAATCAAATTTAATTTGACGTCATCGGCTACACTAGCCGTGTTTGAGCAACCGTATACAGCTGCAAATATTCAACGAATTTGAAAGCTAAACTTAGTATGGAAAACCTCGTGCGTACACTGCTAGTGACAGAGCGATCAGAGTCGACGTTTCTTAATGACGTCACACCTTGTCGGTTCCAGGCCCTATTTTGATCAAATAATATTTGCGGCAATTTTTCGCGGGACGTTCACATTGGAGCATTTTGCCGATGTTTGAAGCAAGATATCTCCGAAACGAATGGACCAAATCAAAAACTGTAAAATAACTTATCGGTTCTTTTGCCGTGACATATACAAACAAATAAAAACTGTGTAGGGTTTATGTGTACTTTAAGTAACTTTAATTTTACCGCGTTTTATTTTTTGCCGTCGTATATCCCTTAAACGTATTGTAATCACGGGTAGTAATTGTCTAAGGGCGAGATCGGACATAAAACCTGCAAAACGATTTCTATATCTGATTTTTCAGTGAAATGAGGTAGCCAGTAAATGTTTTAAGAAATAATGTAAACAGCTGAAATTATGATTCTATTAAACGTAACGTGTGTAGTTTGTCTGGCTTTCATGAGTGGAAATTGGAATTAAAAGTACAGATATTTGAGACTTTGTTGTTCTAAACGTGCTGTTGAATGAATAGTGAATGTGTAACTATGTTAAATTCTGTATTACCGATTGATTAAAACAAGTAGAGTGATGACTTTAATTTTGTTTGCATTGAATAAAGTTCCAATAGTGCTGGAGTGAGTGGGAAGGAGAGAGGGACGGACGGATGTAAGGAGAGAGGGAGGAAGTGAATGAGCGACGGACGGACGGACGGACGGACGGACGGACGGACGAACGAACGAACGAACGAACGAACGAACGAACGAACGAACGAACGAACGAACGAACGAACGAACGAACGAACGAACGAACGAACGAACGAACGAACGAACGGAACGAACGGAACGAACGGAACGAACGAACGAACGTTCCTCGAAATTCAATGTTTCTTATTTCCCTGCACTTTTCTTCGGTTTGTCTAGCTGGACAGGTTCACGTCAGCGCATGCATGATAAGTCCTTTTTCCCACAGATACAAATAAACCTTATTCAAAAATGGTCGACGAATTAAAATTCTTTTATATACATATAAATTAGCCCTTGTGAACTCGTTTTCATGTGGGGAATTCAAAAGAATTTTTACTTTAAAACGAGGTAACAAGGGCTAATTTATATGCACATAAAGGAATTCTAATTCGGCGGCCATTTTGGAATAAGGTCTATACCTCCAGTAACTACAGATAATAGCATTGTATAGTCCCCGAATCTGACAATCTCAGAGGCAAATACGACTAAAGGTTCAGATATAGAGAATTCTCACCAAGTTTCTGACCAATTATAATTAAAAATTCAGAAAAAATGTATAATTGACACACTTGTCAGCCTTCCTTTTCGGTCCTACTAAACACCGTCCGGGACCGTCCGTGAACCGTTCGTGAACTTAATTTAACTATCCGTGGTCAATATTTACAATAAAATAGTAGCAGTATGCCAAATTTCCTTCCGTACTTCAATAAACTGCTAACAACGTTGTTAGAATTTGTGTTCTTTCCAAGCCAGAAAAATAAATCCGTTCCCATTAACTAGAAAAACAATTCATGTGAAAGCATGAATTATATTTTGAAACTTTCGTGTGATTGGAAAGTCCAGAAAATTCCGGATTTAGTGGAAAAAATTTACAACTTCAGTACGCAGATGTTAGGCGTACTCTTTGTGGGATGGGGAATTATGTTGTCGCTCCTTGGATGGCAAAGTTTAAAATTAGCCAAGCTAACTGGGCTGCCAAATCACAAGCAGAAAAAGAAACTTTGTTTCAGACGTTTTTGAAAGGTGCGCCCAAAGCGGAGAAAACTGTCAAGTCAACAGATGGAAGGCTAACCATACCAAAAACTCAAAAAACAGCAAGAAAACCTGGTCAACGAAAGAGAGTGAAATGTGCTAGAACTCAGAAACGTTAGGGCATTAATTATTCTAATCAATTAAGGGCAACAAATATGTTACAAAAGAAACGGAAGTTCAGGATTTCATGGGGGAAAGAAACGATAAACTGAAACGATAAATTGTGTTTTAAATAAAATCACAACATTCATTAAATATTGTCTCGTATAAACTCTTTAGTATAAACCGACGTGTGGCTATTAAATATTCCGATTGACCAATCTCCTCACGCTTTATTAGCGAAAGCAGCTGCCAAACCTCCAAATTTTTTCACGGCTGCAGCGATTTCTCGTTGATTTGTGCGAATATGCTGCTGCACGAGTCATTATAATGCTGCACATACATTACCTTGTACAGGTTTCTAACATTTCGTTTCTCGAAAAACCAATTGACGAATGTAATCAATGTAAGTTACGGTCCCGGACGGTGTTTAGTACGACCCTTCCTTTTGTATACTGTAGGCCATACATTACTAGATCTAAAGCCCAACAGGATAAATCTGCTGTTGCCAAACACGCTTGGAAGAATGACCATCGTGTTAAGTGGGAAGAGTCATCACTCTTGGCCAGCGACAAGCAATACTTCACGCGAAGAACAAGGGAGTCTATTGAGATTGCAAAACATCGAACTATTTCTCAGGAAGGACAGCCATTAAACAGCACGTGGTGTGCCTTATTCGGAGAACATCACAAAATTAACGTGATACGCCATTGTATTCTTATACGTGATTTAATTGATCAGTTGTTTAGTTTATAAATGACGTGAGCCAACAACTTGTTGTCATTGCTCTGATGAAGGCCTGAGCTAACAGGTCGAAAGCTTAGCAAAGAAATATTTTACATGGTGTTTCCACAAAACTTATTTATATTACTTTATCGCCATGAAAACTTTCAAAGAATTGATGTAATATTAGTATTTTATAATCTTCAGAAATCTCTTGACAATAAAAATTAAGTTTGTCTAATTTGAAAGAACTCGTAAAATTGTAATAGAAGATCTTTTACAACTTTTTTGTATCTTTCTTCGTTTTCAAGATATTCCAGTTTGTTTGATATGTAAATTAGATGATCTCTGACGTCAAGAGCAGGGTACAGTATTTTCACACGTAGTAAAATCATGGTTATATCTCTAAGTTTGTTTAAGAAAACTGTGCACATAAAAACGCCTTGTGAAACGCCTTGGATCTCTGAAATGGCATTTGCAGCATTCTGCGAACACATTTTGTAAAAAATTTTAGGTTTTCAAAACACTATTTTAATGGTGCATTTTGTTATAAATCACATGCTAAGCATAAAAAAACAACATTTCAGCGAAGATATTCTAGATGATTATCTACATTTGTGAACGGAATTGCAAGCACCAATGACAATGTAAAATTTATTCGCTAAGCGAGTGAAATCCACATATTTCTTTTAAAATAAATAAATATCAGAATTTGATCAGTCTATGCATAGTTCGTCTATGACTCCGTTCTGCGCACGCTTTTGTTTCGTTAACATATTCTATTCTCGTACAAATAAAAGTAGAAATTCTACTTTTATTTGTACGAGAAACATGTTTATAGGCATGAAAACTTTCTTGTGCTTCCACTTTTCAAAATGAAAGCTTCAGCTAAAATTATTGGGGGGGGGGGCACCCCCCCCTCGCCCCCCCCCTAGTGTCCGCCACTGGTTGAGTATTTATGTTGAGATCATCTAATTTACATATCAAACAAACTGAAATATTTTAAAAATGAAGAAGACCTATTACAATTTTATGAGTTCTTGCAATTCATAGACTAAACTTCATTTTTATTGCCAATGCACTTTAAATCTCCTCTCAAAATGCAGGAAATGCCATTTCAGAGACTCTAAAATCCAGACCTCGCTAGCGGTTCTTTGGTGCAACAACTTTCAGCCCCCCTATTAACCCAAACGGACATCTTCCTTAGTACGCCTCTTCCATTTACATGTAGTTCATGATTGAGTTGGTTCCTTTGTTGAAAATGCATTGGGAGGTGTCAGCTGTAGTATGTAACTAAGTTATTCAAAGAATTCACAAGTAAAGCGTCTAGAGTCATTATTTATCTGTTAAAAGTGCACTTGCATCTAGTTATCTACCCTATAAAATTAAATATCTAAATGCATGATTTATTAATTAAAATAATAATCAAAAATTAATAGATGACTGCTTATGGGTATGTGGGCCGCAAACTGGAGAAAACACATCCCGTTCTAATGTAACATATAGTCAAAAATGCTTCAAATGAAATGAATATTGGCTGAAAAAGAACATTTATTCTCCTCTTCCTTGCAGCACGCGTCCGCCATTTTGTCAACACCTCAGTTGTTCTGTTGTTGTTCATTGAGCATGCATGAAAATCCCTAAATTTTCGCTATTTTGTTGCTAAAAAATTTTGCTAACATAAAAATCTCAGCAGTTACCATCTTTTCAATACACTGCCTACAGTATATGCAGCTGCCCTCGACAGGCTTGTTGATCGCAATAACTTGTTGCACTCACCAGAGTACTAGAAATACATGAACGCAACAACCCCTCGGCCGCTTTATATGCATTTTTAACCCCCCTCCCTCCTCCCCCCCCCCCTAATTTCTGTTTTTTGTTGTATTAATGAACACAGATCAGAAAACATCCAGAAAATTAGTTAGCAAGATTCATCTGTAGTCGTGTATTGACACACCGAAAGAACATGCAATGTCAATATTAAAAGAAAAAACCAGATGAACCAAATGACAAATTTTCATTCAAAAATATATATAAACAGTGGAAAAGACACAAATCACACAATGTCAACGTCCTGGCGTTGAAAGACAATTAATTCTAGACAATATATTATTTATATTAATTTTCATTTTCAAGATTTCTTCCGTTTTAACCCGGCTAAACTGTTAAATACGAATCTCCTTACCGTTAAACTTTCTTCCGCTTTTGTGACCACAAACACTGCCAATTCAGTCTACTCTTTTCGGATTGTTTTTCCCGTTCGCGGTTTCTTACTTTTTTCGTTGTTGACACATAAATATGACAAGGCATCATTCACTTCTCTTCATGATCTAAAAAGCCGTTTGTTTCAACATTTCTTCATCGTTCCCTCTCGAGTTGTGTAGAATACACCAGAGCAAAATTCTTTACCGGCTTTGAACAGTTTCACGACACATCCTTCTTCTTTCAGTTACATTTCGGTCGGCATCGTTTTCGGTCTTTATCGTATTAATTTTTAGGCTTTTTCCAGTGGTTTTAAGTCGTATTTATTGTTGTCTTTTTCTCGCTGCCACACCTCTTGTTAGCCTTCTTTCTTTGGTCTTTTTTCATAGTAATATTAATGTACATTTTAGCTGAAACCATTTTTTCTGGCAAAGATTTCTTTCGTCAGGATCGTTGAAAAACTATTTTGTAATCCAACCGAACTTATAAATTATAATTTGCTGACGTAAATTTAAATAATTTAAATAATTTAACAGGTTAGTTACCAGTACCCTGCTATTCGAACTGCACAAGTTGTGGATTTGATAACATATATATATATATACAAACATCTTGCAGAATTTCTTTCCCACTTGCGTGTAATTTTGCGTGTACTCCACGCGTGTCGAGATTAGCACCCTCACCCGGGGGGAAAATCTGTGGAGTCTTAAAAGGACCTGAATGCCTGAAACTCTCAAAGTGTTGTGTATACCCTCCCACTTTTTTTTTTTCACCTTCAGTTTTTCCCGCTTTTTTTCCACCTCATGCCAAATATGGCAGATAGCTCATTTTATAGAGATCAGTTCTCCAAACCTCCAAATGTTTGGTGGACAACCTCCAAAACCTCTAGGCTAGGGTAAGAGTTATGTGAAAATTATAAGTTAATTGAAGGCTCTAATCACATAGAAATAGCTTATCCAAGCTACAGTAAAAACCCGTGTATAAGAACCACCATGTTTTCAAGTTAGCCTAAAAAGGTTCTTATATAAGTGGTATTTACTGGGATATTAGGCTATTTAGGTTCTTAAATATGTTCTTATTTTTTCAAGGAAAGGGTTGTTGCTGTTGGTCCAACAACAAGCTCAAAATGGGTGTGGCCCCTTGCTTTTGTACAATAAACACTTTAATTATAATGCACCAGTCAATGTAAATCCCCCCCAACCCGGGAAAGAGCAGGGAATGGTGGGGACAATGACCTGATATTCACTAGTTTGTCATTCCCTGCTAGGTGGGGAATACACTCCCTATCACTGCCTTACCAAGTAGGTCAGGGAAACAGCGGGGAATTGATCACTTCATCCTTGGCAAACACCATTTTGAAAACCGAGAAGACCCTGAAAATGAGGTTGACAGGACCACATGGCTGCTTCGTTCTTATACTGTAGACTTTGCAGTGACATTGGAATTTAATTATTGCCCTGGGGGTGGGGATAACGGTTCATGTTTACCAAGTCCCTGCCATTCCCCGCTATTTCCCAGGTTGGAGGGGGTGGGGATTTACCAGTGGCGTAGCCAGGGGGGGAGCTGTGGGAGCCATGGCTCCCCCCCCTTTAGATATAAAACAACAGACAATACTACAAAACTGATGCAATATGAATTATGTCAGGAAATAAACTGTAAACAGTGTATTCAATCTACTGAGTGTATACATTTTGAGTATTTTATATGCCGTTTTTTAACCTTTAGGAGTAAAATCTTCCTCCAAAAGCCAGGAAATGGCATTTCAGCATCCCCCCAGACCCCCCTAAAAATTTATTCTGATTTCAGCTACCCCCTTTCAAAACCCTGGCTACGCCACTGGGATTTACACTGACTGGCATTGACTGGTGGTGCATAACTAATATGACCACATAATCAAAAATATTTAGGAAAATAATAAAATTTGAACTGTGTTGCAGTGTCACTGGGAAATTTAACATAATGTTATTACCAAAAATACAAAATGTGCAAAATTTCTTGTTTTTATTTTAAGTTACACGTGTTTCAACTGAAGTTTTTCAAATAAGAACCTGTTACAATTTTTAGGCTGAAAAGGTTCTTATAAAATACGGGCCTACTGAATAAAAGGCAAATTTTACTGCCATTTGCAAGCTTCCGTTAATAGGCTTGCGATTTTTTTCATGTTACAATTTAAAGCTTCGCCTTTACATCAAGAGAGTTTTTAGAAAATCCTGGCTTGAATTTGTATCGCTAAAAGCACATTCAAAGGAGACTTGCATGTTTAAATTCACGAGAAACAACCACCATATGCAATTTGAAGCTTCGCGTTTGGATTGAAATATGTTCAGAAAACCTGAAAGGCTCGGCAAAGATTCGCCTTCTTAAACCATCGAACAAGACTTCCTTGTACACTACATAATTTTAAACTGTAGAGTTTACCTTGGGTATGTTTCCCACATGTTCCTACACGAACGTGTTGTATAATTCCTTGTTCTTTGCGGAACGACAGCGGGACTTCGTCGTCAAATATTCAGTTGCTCGTCCATGGATATCTCGCATCGTGCTCGTCCATGGATATCTCGATATTACATTCCTTTAGCCTTTCATTATTTCATTCGGTAGAGGAAGCTCTTCTTCGCAGACGTTAGTTGACTTAGTTCAGTTTGGCACGTTCTTTATAAATACTCCCCCCCCGGCCCACAACTGTCACAGCATGCGCAAAAGCAAGACGCACAGCAGAAAAGGACTCACGGCAAAAGCAAAAGTCTCACTTCGCGGGGCCCGTGGTATATTATCAGCTCGGGGCCCCTTGACCCCCCCCCCCCCCCCCTGTGAATTCAGGTTTCCCTGAAATCAGAAAGATTAAAAAATATCAATATTCCACGATTTGAAAAGTTGCCTGTGTATTTACATCTGTATTTGTGGCAACAGCGCCTCGAGTATTGTGGCTCTTTTCGACTTTTGGGTTCTCGCTTTTTCATTTTTGGGGCCTCACTTTTTTATTTATGGTTCCGGCCTGCTTTTTTTATTTTTGGAGCCTCCCTAGCTTTTTTATTTATGGTATCTTGCTTTTTTTATTTGGGGGGCCTCGCTATAGCTTTTTTATTTATGGGTTCTTGCTTTTTTATTTTTGGGGCCTCGGTTTTGTTTTTGTTTTGGGGGCCTGTTTTTTGAGTTTTGGGGCCCCGGCGCCTCGCTTTTTCATTTGCGGTACCTCTTTTTTTAATTTTGGAGCATCGTTTTTTTTACTTTTGTACGTGGCCTTGCGGTTTTTGGGGCCCCACACTTTTTGGGCCCCACGCTAAAAAATCGAAACTGAGCAAAGCGCGGGGCCCCTAACAGTGTGGGGCCCGTGGCATAAGCCACTTCAGCCATATGGTTAATCCGGCACTGGCAAAAGGCTCACGGCAAAAGCAAAAGGCTCACGGCAAAAAGCAAAAAAGCAAAAGTCGCACGGCAAAAGCAAAAGACTCACGGCACGCAAAAGCAAAAGACTCACGGCAAAAAGCAAAAGACTCACGGCAAAAGCAAAGTCTCGCGGCTAAAGAAAAATGCTCACGGCAAAAGCAAAAGACTCACGGCAAAAGAAAAAGTCTCACGACAAACGCAAAAGGCTCACGGCAAAAGCAAAAGACTCACGGCAAAAGCAAAAGTCTCACGGCAAACGCAAAAGGCTCACGGCAAAAGCAAAAGGCTCACGGCAAAAGCGGTCTCACGGCTAAAGAAAAAGGCTCACGGCAAAAGCAAAAAGCAAAAGGCTCACGGCAAAAGCAAAAGACTCACGGCTAAAGCAAAAGACTCACGGCAAAAGCAAAAGTCTCACGGCAAAAGCAAAAGACGCACGAAGTCACAGCAAAAGCAAAAGACTCACGGCAAAAGAAAAAGTCTCACGGCAAAAGCAAAGTCTCACGGCTAAAGCAAAAGACTCATGGCAAAAGCAAAAGACTCACGGCAAAAGAAAAAGTCTCACGGCAAAAGCAAAAGTCTCACGACTAAAGCAAAAGACTCACGGCAAAAGCAAGCTTTAAATGGCTTCCTTATGCATACACGTTTTGCAAAGGCAGAATTAAAAGTCAACAGCTCAAAAATTACATTTATAATAGAGTCCAAGATAAAAACAATTCAGTAGAATCGGATTCTAGAAAGAAATATTAAACAGACAACGTTTCAGTCGAAAATTTGGAAATACAGCCAAAGAGTATTTAATAATAAAAAGTGCATACAATGCCAATGAAAAACGGCATCACATCTACATAAGCTTATAAAGGTAGTGTTTTAAGGTAGCTTTAGTTAAGCTGATTTATGGTTTGGACGAGCAAAGGAAAAGCACGAAAACGTGAAGCTGTATTTTGCGAAAACTTGAAAACAAGAATCTTACCGTTTATATTAACTTTAAAATAATTTGACCACGGAGTGACTACACTCGAGTTTTTGTTTACCATACGGCGTTTGGTTTCTTCAAGTTCTCTGGTTTCTCTTCAAGATATATTAAACGGGTTGTTTGTATCCTTCTTTCCTTCGAGCTCTATTTCGTTTTGTTTAAATAAACGAAAGCAAAATACTATTTGTTTGAGAGTTTATAGTTTTCTTCGTCGCTAGTCACCAGTGTCCAAGTAAAATGGACTCCACGCATGTCGAGATTAGCATACCGGAAAACGGTATGCATATAACCACCAGATGGTTATTAGCATACCAGAAAACGGTATGCATATAACTACCAGATGGTTATTAGCATACCGGAAGGCATATTACCACAAGTTGGTTATTAGCATACCGGAAAGCGGTAGGAATATAACCATCGATCAGATGGTTATTAACATACAGGAGAACGGTATGCACATAACCACCATGCAGATGGTTATTATAGCATACCGGAACACGATAGGCATATAACCACAAGATGGTTATTAAGATACGGTAGGAAGATACCCGGAAAAAAGTCATATTTTAATCTTTAGTATCTTCTTGTATGGCGAAGTTATGCCAGATCAACCGCGTTAAGCATAGTTTTGATAACAAAACACTGTCGTTAATTGTTTCTGCTCTTGTAATGAGCAAACTTTTGTATTGTTCATCTGTTTGGTCAAACACATCCTTGACCAACATCAACAAACTTCAGGCAGTACAGAACTTTGGATGTAAGATAGTTGCTAAGGGTAGGAAATTCGATCATGTAACGCCGTACCTATACCAGCTTAATTGGCTGCCTGTCAAGGACCAACTCTTATTTAGAGAAACTGTTATGGCTTTCAAATGCATGAACAATCTAGCACCGCAATATCTCTGTAAGAAGTTTATAAGACGTTCGAAGGTACACGATCGTTTCACACGCAACCGAGGGTCATTACAAATTCCATTTTTTAGAACTAAGAGTGGTCAAAGATCATTTCAGTATAGGGCTACCATCATTTGGAATAATTTAGATGAAAATCTGAAGATAATAACGTCTCTGGGTAAATTCAAGAAAGAGCTAAAAAGAGCAATGTTGGAAAGATTTTTAGCTATCACAGTCTGATTGAATCACATTTTTATCATATAATTTTATTAATAACATGATTATTTATATATTTAGATATTTTAGAGTTGTATGCTATTTTGTAATTAGATGTTGAAAAGCCCCGTTGGGGAACATTTAATAAAGTATGTAATGTAATGTAATGTAATGTAATGTAATGTAATGTAATGTAATGTAATGTAATGTAATGCATAAAAAACGTCAGACTTTACGCATAAAAAACTTCATATTTTTCTCATAAAAAGCCACATTTAACGCCTAAACATTCTTGTATTTTACACATAAAAAATATTTACAGATATAAAATTAAGCCAATTTATATGTGCTAATATATAAATTAAAGTTAATGAGACAACGTTCACTACAAGCTGTGCCAAAACCTTGAACAGGAAGGTTGGCCAAGGAGTTACTCCCATCAACAACCGATACATATGCCAGGTAGTTCTAAAGGTCGTTTTCTTCCAGCTTGCCAGTGCACGTGAAAACAAGCGATACGGCACTTGCTTACCAATTACAACATTACTTCTCTCTTTGGCGGGAAAAGTAACCAATTACAATTCGCGAAAGAGTCACATACAAGCTCAAAACGCGCGAAAATGAATCACTTTATCCAAGAGCTCTACATAGAAACCCACCCACCGCTTCAAAGTTGCACTTATACAAGCTCCACGGGTTGCGACGCAAATATTTTCGAAACGAAAAATATTGGTATATACGTGGAAAGTAATCTGTCAATATCATTTGATAGCAGATCTTTAGCCTAGTTTCCTTTATGTTGTGTTAAACAATGGACACCGGAAGCATGTGGTAATGTTTCTCCACGAACGAACAGATAATTCGAAGAACTTGCAACTATTTTTG